>CAIGQV010019164.1:3888235-3903347 GCA_903798115.1 Danio jaintianensis
CAAACAAACAAACAAACAAACAAACAAACAAACAAACAAACAAACAACCAGCCAACCAAACAAACAACCAACTAACCAAAACCAACCAACCAACCAGCCAAACAAACAACCAACCAAGCAACCAAACAAACCAAACCAACCAAGCAACCAAACAACCAACCAAAACCAACCAACCAACCAAAAAAACAAAACAAACAAACCAACCAACCAAGCAAACAAACAACCAAACAACCAACCAACCAAAGCCAACCAAACAAAACCAACCAACCAAAACCAACCAGCCAACCAACCCACCAACCAACCAACCAAAACCAACCAGCCAACCAAACAAAACCAACCAAACAACTAACCAACCAACCAACCTTTTACTTATTCATCCCTAATTTAAACTACAGGCCACACATTAAAAGAGAAAAATCGACCAAGAAAAGAAGTTACAGTTTATATAAGCAAATTTCTCATGAATCTAAAGCTTTTTTTCGTTCATGAATTTGAGTTTACTTCAGAATTTCCCCAGCATCGTGACATTGTGGCTGTAAGCTCATAGCCGCGTCTGTTGTACACATGACTGATGTATATTTTGCACTTTCACGACGCAACGCTTTCATGACTCGACACCAGGACCGAATGTTTTGCCAACACAAAAGCTTTGTCTTTATTCACTGTCAGGAGATTTTCTTCCCCTTTGAACATTTACCATTTGTTTTGAGTGCAGATTTTTTTTACCCCTTTAAATATGCTAATTAAACAACATATACATAGCAAAACGAATAATTCTCATTCCTTTTCCTCTGTCTGTTTTTTCCCCCCCTTATATCTTTTTTGCACGCAGTTCTGTTCTTTAAAATACAAAGTAGGCCGTTTTTTTTTTTTTCATGATCAGTAAATTAATTAGTTTTGCTGTTTTCGTTTTTTAATTTGTGTTCTAAGCTCATGAAAAGAGCAGAAGGAAGCGGAGAGAAGACTCTGATTGGATTAAATTTCTTTTTTCTGTCTTTGTAAACATTGTGACCTGAGTTTTTGACGCACAATTTTTCCTGCTTTTAATGACTGTTTTGGTAGCCTTTCAACACGCGCTTCTTCATAACAAGGCAAGCAGAGATGAAGGCCTTATTTAAAGTTGCCTTTGAGTCTTTGTGTGCCGCATGGGGTGTGTTTTGCTCCATTTTGTTCTGGTAAATCCTCTCTAAGAAGAGCCCTGAGCGATTAGTAATATTTTGACTGAAGAAGAGCATTTTACTCTCCTCCAGGTTGCTTGATTCTGCTAATTTTGTGAAAGTGGGTTGGTGTGGGTTTGAGCGTTAGCGTGTTTATGCGTCAGTCTGATTTACCACAGTACAGGTAGTAAATTACTGAACCATCTAGCCACTACGCAATAGATGTCTAAGGCTCAGAAATGCAATTGTTCACTAAAATGAATAATATTGACAAAAACTTGTGAGCTTCCAAATCAAGCATTTATGAACGCAGTTTTAATTAACAAGAACCGTAACTATTATAAATGTGGTATTTCTGAACTTTCTGAAATAACATTAACATACATTGTTTGAGAAATGACTACTATATGCGATGAATTAAAGAGATAGTTCACCCAAAAATGAAAATGTTCTCATTATTTACAATTTACCAAACCTTTTTTATGAGTTTTTGTCTTCTGTTGAACACTAAAGAAGATATTTCGAAGAAAGATGAAAACCTGTAACCGCTAACTTCCATAGTATTGGAAAAACAAATACTATGAAAGTCAATGGTTACAGGTTTAGAACATTTTTCACAATGTCTTCTTTTGTGTTTAACAAGAAGATAACTCATAAAGGTTTGAAATAAGTAAACGGTGAGTAAATTATGACAGAATTTTCAATTTTGGGTGAACTATCCCTTTGAACTTGTATGACAGTTGACATTTTGGCCAAAGAAGTATTATGTGCTTTTTATGTTTTACTTAAATACAAATGTAGTAATATATATATTTAGTTACATTGTTAACTGTACACAGAGCTCTTAACCCATAACTAAACCCACATTTAATGAAACCTGCTCATACTACTGAAGCTTTAAACCTAACAATATCAATAAACCTGTCCCAAACGTTAACCAAACCTTACACATACCAAAAGAATAATCACAATAGCATTATTGTATTAACTGTACTTACCAATTCACCTATTTAAAGTATGTTAATAATTTAAATAAAGACACATATTATGAAAAAAAAATTTTTACCTAACAATGGTAATGTATTTTTCTCCAGCTTCTTTTAGCTAGAGTTACAGTATACGACTATATGCTATCAGCTCTGCACTAACCAGCTCCATGAAGTGAGAGAACAGCCGATTGAGGTTCACTTATACACAAACACACTTATCTTTGCATCATTTACAGACCAAGAAAAAATAACTGTATTGATTGGCTGTAATTTTTAGAAACCCTCTGTATAAAATTATAATAAAATCCATTTATTAGAGGTATCATTATGTTAGTATTAATGATGCTGCTCTTTATTCTTTCATTCAAATGTCATTAAATAAATATATATAATTGATCAAAGAAAGGGGCGTCACGGTGATGCAGTGGGTAGCATGATCGCCTCACAGCAAGAAGGTCGCTGGTTCGAGCCTCGGCTGGGTCAGTTGGCATTTCTGTGTGGAGTTTGCATGCTCTCCCCGTGTTGGCGTGGGTTTCCTCCGGGTGCTCCGGTTTCCCCCACAAGTCCAAAGACATGCGCTATAGGTGAATTGGGTAAGCTAAAATTGTCTGTAGTGTATGAGTGTGAATGAGAGTGTATGGGTGTTTCCCAGTGATGGGTTGGGAAGCGCATCCGCTGCGTAATATGCTGGATAAGTTGGCGGTTCATTCCGCTGTGGCGACCCCTGATTAATAAAGGGACCAAGCCAAAAAGAAAATGAATGAATGATCAAAGTAATTGGTCATTATTGTATGATGTTTTTAAATTAATTTGGAGATTGATAATTAATGGGGCAATGATTACTGTCTTTATCTAATGACAACACTGTGTACAAACCTTTAAATATTTTAATAATTTAATAAAGTCTCTTATGCTTACCAAGGCTATTTGTTTGATAAAAATCCAGTTAAAGTAATACTGTGAAAAAGTGTAACAGTTTAAAATAACGTTTATTATTATTATTATTATTATTATTATTATTATTATTTTGATATATCTCAAAATGTGATTTATTCCAAATCATTCTGAACTGCTGATTTGCTATTCAGTTACTATTGTTACTCAATTATTATTGCTACTCAATGCTGAATATTTCTTTTGCTGCTTAATATTTTAAGGATTATTTCATTAATAAAATATTTTTTTGTTTGGTAGGTTATGCCTCTACTTCTACATAAAGCTGAAATTATTAACCATCCTGTGAATTGTTTGTATCTAAATTGTTGCTGTTTAACAGAGAAAATAACATAAATAAACAT
Source organism: Danio jaintianensis (assembly GCA_903798115.1). Taxonomy (NCBI): domain Eukaryota; kingdom Metazoa; phylum Chordata; class Actinopteri; order Cypriniformes; family Danionidae; genus Danio; species Danio jaintianensis. The sequence continues at coordinate 3,891,680 of CAIGQV010019164.1, forward strand.
AATATTAAATAACTAATGATAAATAATCTTCCATTCAACTGTACATATACACTTAATAAATGTTGTTTGTTTAAACTACTTATTTAAAATGAGCTGAAACAACACAATTTTTGAGTTATTTTGGAACAACTTAATTGTTTTATGTTCAATCCACTTACATTTGTAAAAAACGAATAAGTTAACTCCTAAATTCCTTCATACTGCACACAAATCGATTGTGTGGAGCTCAGCATTTTCACAGTGGTACACTTAAGGAGAAGCATGTTATTAAAGGAGTAGTTAAATAGTGAATGAATTGACTGAAGTTGCGCACATTTGTCTGAGCTAAACGGTTTGCGTTTGGGAGCATGTTTTTGGAAGGTGTGTTTCTGCATGTGGAAAGTCAGGAGTCTGAAAGGGGACTGCAGACCTGAGGAGAACAGGGGTCTATCAGGAGAGAAGGGGGTCTATCAGTGCAGGCATCAATGGAAATCTGAGTGGGGGCCATTAAGCAGAAGGAACAGTATAAGAGTTGGGGGGATGAGACCCGGACAGAGGGAGAGAGAGAAACAGGGAAGAGGGACAGGGAAAGGATTGTTCCGAACAGACTGACTGTCCTTTTAGTCTTATCTCTCACAGCTTCTTTTACAGAAAACTAAGGAGCAAGCGAGAGAGAATGAGAGAAGGCAAAAGGAAAAAAGGACACTTTCTCTCCCCGCTGTTTTCCCCTTTCTCTGATTTCTCCTCTGTCCATCTCACTCCATTTCATTCTTCCTTATTTCTTTTGTCCATTCTCTCAATCTTTTCTGTATACAGCTGTATACAGTATATCCTCAAAGAATCATGGCTCCATTAAAAAGTGTCTGTTGCCAGTGAAAATTACACCAGTTTGTTCATTAGTTTGCAGAAAAATATGGAGGAAATGCATGGACGTTAATTTGTTTGTACACTGAAAAAAATGATTAGTTGGATTCACTACTTTTTTTAAGGTAACTGGTTGCAAACAATTCATGTGGGCTGAATTTAAACAAATTAAATCAGCCCAGGCTCATTCTGAAAACGTACCCCTGTATACATTTCTGGAGAGCTCCAAATACATCCATCATGCCATAATAGTAATTAGTGACTAGTTTGGTTGAACATTATTATTATTTTTTAATTATTAAATAACATTTTTCAGGGAATAATATTTTATTGAAAAGCCTTTTAATCGGCCCCTAAATGACCACTTAAAATATGAACATATTATCAACCACCCAAAACTCCTTAGAATCATCATAGTGTTCACAACTGTGGCATATGCTAACACATAGGCTTGGATTCTTGTTATCTGCAATGCTGCACAAATGGGATTTTTTTTTTTTTTTTTACTTTACAACTATACAACAATGCCGGCACGGTGGCTCAGTGGTTAGCACTGTCACCTCACAGCAAGAAAGTCGCTGGTTCGAGTCATTCATTTTCCTTCGGCTTAGTCCCTTTATTTATCAGGAGTCGCCACAGTGGAATGAATCGCCAACTTATCCAGCATATGTTTTGCACAGCTGATGCCCTTCCAGCTGCAACAGAGTACTGGGAAACACCCATACACACTCGCACATTCACACTCATACACTACGGCCAATTTAGTTCATCCAATTCACCTATAACGCATGTCTTTGTACTGTGGGGGAAACTGGAGCACCCGGAGGAAACCCACGCCAACACGGGGAGAACATGCAAACTCCTCACAGAAATGCCAACTGGCCTAGCCGGGACTTGAACCAGCGACCTTCTTGCTGTGTGGCGACTGTGCTAACCACCATGCTGCCCTGTTTCTTATATTCACGACACAAATTCAAAATGTCAAATGATTGCATGTGATTCGCTGACGATTCAGACTGTTTTACAAATGTGCCAATCTTTTAATAAACAAAACAAATAGCAAAGGACTTTTTTTTAAGGTAAGTGGCTGCAAACAATTTAAATGGGCTGAATGTAAGCAAACAAATGGAGTTGAACATTGCAAAATGTGTTTAATTTGTTTAAATTCAGCCCATATAAATTGTGTGCAACCACTTACCTTAAAAAAATGTAGTAAATCCAATGAATCATTTTTTCAGTGCAGTACAGATACACACTTCATAGACACATTAAAACCTCTGAAATATTCTGACGGAGAGTGTTACTCAAGTGAGTTACAGCTTCAGGTGCTAATTGACTAGCACTTGCTAAATTAAAACATACTGTTTGTCTTGCCTTGCACATTTTAAGCAGTGACATCCTCATGTTCATGCGCTGTCTGTGTGTGTAGGTACATCAGTGTAGCATGTTTCATGGCTGATAGAGAGGAGACGGAGTGTGTGTGTGTGTGAGGGTGGGGATAATTAGATATCAAAGGCAGGGGTGGGGAGGGAGGCAGAGGTCTTCTCTGATGCTAAAGCACTTATTAATGAGATAGGCCTTATCTGTCCTCCTCGGAGGAATTCTGCCTTTGATCGGCCCCACTTTGGACTTAATACATTTTTGATTGATAGGCGGAGATGACAGAGGAAAGAGGTGAGGAGAAGAGAGAGAGAGAGGAAGGGTAGTAAAGATGGAGATGCAGTTGTTTCAATGCCCTTCATTTGACAGAATACCCAGTGAAATGGGATCATGGGAAGACATTAATTCTGCATACTAGAGATGTGGAGACCACACAAGAGAGTAGGGCTGCATGATATTTGACAAATCTGACATTGCGATATGTTGTTTTTCTGCGATATATTATTGCGATATGTATACAATGGATTCATTTAGATTGATTGGGGTGATTTTGTAAGGGTGTGTGAATAATGTATAAAATAATAATGAGCAATTTATAAGCAAGACTAATTTTAATTGAGAAACGTAAAGAAAGTCAAATAAACGGTGCTTTTTGAGTTTTTCGTAGAGTCAAACAGTATTCAGGTACAGAAATTGAGTAATGAAATGTAAAATACCTCTGTATAGTCTTCATTGTATAAATTTTTTTTTGAAATTCAAATCCTCTAAAGGATTGTTAGGCTGCATTAATTAGGGCAACCGGAGCCGGGAACACTTCCCAAAAGACATTATAATTTGAACGGCATCTACACATATGTTAGACTGTTTTTCATTATACTGAGGTCTCCATAATCCTAGACCAGGCTGTATCCTGAGCAAATGCTGTGGTGGTCGTGGAGGAGTGGAGAGCATGAGACTGATTCCTGAAAGACCCTAGTGACAGACGTGTCTCTGCATTGATCCCGTGAGCCAGCCTGAACACCTGCCGGTGACCTACTCACACCTGCAGCTTCTCCATGATGGACATCCAGCGTTCTCTGCTGTTTGGCCAGAGGAGAAATGGTCGTGCCAAATTGAGCCTGGTTTCTCTCGAGGTTTTTTTCCTTCACTTTCGTCAATTGGTGAAGTTTGTTCCTCGCCACTGTCGCCACTGGCTTGCTTGGTTTGGGACTTGTGGAGCTGCGCATCGATGGATTTGCTCTTCAGTGTTTGGACTTTCAGCAGTGAAAATTAAACCGCACTAAACTGAACTAAACTGAACTTCAACTCTGAAAACTGGACTGACACAGTTTCAATTTACTAGAACTTCTTTAAGTTGCTTTGACACAATCTACATTGTAAAAGCGCTCTAGAAATAAAGATTGAATTTAATTGAACTGAACTCGGTAAAATTATTCTTCATTAAAATTACAAATGTACTTTTTTGTGCCCGAATGCTTTAAACTCTCTTGAAATGCCTTTAAAACACATGCAAATGATAAAGTTTCATTCTGTTATTGGTTATACTTTGCTATGACTCCATAAATCTCATGTATTCTCAACTGTTGTGCTGATCAACTATAATCCTGACTCAACACTGCATATTGCAGACACACACATTGCAATATCGATGCTGAAACGATATATTGTGCAGCCCTACACTGCAGATGAGTAGCAGGAGGAATTGTGGGAAGTTATCGAAGGTGGCCACAGTAATAGATAACAAACGGCTCTCAATAACACACCAAAGTGTCACCTTCACTTCCAGCCACTGAACATGGCCATTAAAAAGCATGCGACTCCGTCTCGTGTGTCTCTGTCAGGAGCGAAAGGAGAAGGAAGGACGAGAGAGGAGGGAAGGATGAAATGAGAGAAGCCATAACTTCAGCTCTGTCATGTCCATTACTTACATTCATCATAAACCTGCACACAACAGATTCTGCTTATGGACTGGCTGTAATCAAACCAGCCGTCTTCAACACACACACACACGCACGCACGCACGCATGCACGCACGCACGCACGCACGCACGCACGCACGCACACACACAGCATTCCTCATAAAGAGAGGATATCAATCACACTGGCAGGACGTTTCAGGAGGATACAATAACAGAAGAGGAAGGCAGGTGTAAACGTTCTGCGTGCATTTCCCAAATATCATACTATCGCAAGTTTTGTTGTTACCAACAGTTCTGTCATTGTGTGTTTCCTGAATCCATCGTTTCAAATAATATTTACAAAGAGCATCACAAATTTGTGTGGTTGGAATTACGACATTTCAATTACAAAATACTCAAACTTTAGATAGAAACAACCCAGGCTCATTCTGAAAACGTACCGCTATATACATTTCTGGAGAAATGTACCGCCAAATACGTCCCAGGAGGTACTTTTATTTGCTGATTTTGTTTTCGCAAATCCACCAGAGGCCGCTGTGTATGCTTTTTCAGATCTCAAATTTCTCTCGGGAGTGCCATTCGCCTGCTGTTCTCACGTAAATCCACCAGAGGCCGCTGTCGACTGACTTAATGACTGACCCACCCTCCTCCTTTCCTAAACCCAACCAATAGTGTTTTCAAAAGCACAGATTGACCCGCCCACCGCCTTCCCTAAACCCAACTGACAGTTTTAAAAAGCAATCCAGAAAAAGAAAAGCCCTTGCCTGATTTTACCACGTTTTCAGATTTTACCACATTCTCACCCTGTTATTTACTTGTTTTGTTTTTTTTTGTCTTTTTTGAAATCTTACCTTTTTTGTCTTACCTGCTTTCTGGAACCGTTCTTCGCCAGACTCAAACCCCGTCGTCGCGGTCAACTCCTCTGCATCTCAAGTCAGCCGACGTACATGGCGAGCCACTGGACAAACTGGCAACAGCGGGAAAGCCGTCCATACGGAGGTAAGCAGTCAGCTGCTAGCGCGAAAAGGAATGGCGTCATACCGGCCCGTAGCGTTCGTTTTAAAGATGAAATGCAGCCATACGTACTCCTGGCTACATAATTCGCAATGTCCAGAAATGTATATAGGGCTACGTTTTCAGAATGAGCCTATGTTGGATAGAAACATGGTTTCCTCATTATGTGACATATGGACTTAAAGGGGACCTATTATGCCCCTTTTTACAAGATGTAAAATAAGTCTCTGATGCCCGTAGAGTGTGTATGTGAAGTTTCAGCTTAAAATACCACACAAATAATGTTTTATAACTCTTTGAAACTGACGCTTTCAGGCTTTGATCCAAATTGTTCCATTTTGTCGACTGTGGCTTTAAATTCAAATGAGAATGTGCTCTTTTCAAAAGAGGGCGGAGCTATAAACGCTTATGTGTCAGCATAGTGGCAGATTCAAAACTCTAATGGCAGATGGCTGCTTCTCACTCAGGGCTGTTTATGCTAATGAGGGAGAGATCGTCACTAATGGGCTGGGCTTTCCACCTCTGATGACACGTACAAAGGTAGAATGTCAATCAAAGTGTTTCTGCAGACTGTTTTTATGTAGCGTGGGCTGGCTATATTCACACACTGCTACCTCACAACTATGTTTAAACCCCTTTCAAAAGTGTTTTTTGCATAATAGATCATGAATGTGACCAATTGAACAAGCTAACAGGCAGGACAATCTGCATCAATAATTCCATACATGTGCACATTTCATTCAACATATTTTAGTTTATTATGAGATTTAAAGCGCTGTTTTGAAGTGCGTACATGCGTTAGGGAACCCACTTAATAATAACAGCAAATAAAAATAGTGATGTTATGGACGTTATTTTCATCGGACATTATTTTAATCTCAAACTTTTTAATTAGCTAAAGTAAAAGAGTCTTGTTTGGTTTATACCCTGTAACATCTCGAAGCGTTCCATTGTCTTGCCTTGCCCTGTTTTTTGAACCTCGCCTTGTTAATTGTTTTATGTTGTTTGCCGCCTGAACTGATCTCTTTGCCTGTGACCCCGACTACTCTTCTGGAAAACCTGCATGCTCCTGCTTTGCTCCTGTGTTGACCATTGCCTGCCTGACCATTCTCTGTTGAATAAAGTACTGCACATGGATCCTCAACCCCGTTGTCCAACACCCTTGTGTTACAGTAACATCACGAATGACGTTTAAAATGATGCGACTGCAAAAGTACAGGAAACAGTTATGACTAGCTAGTTAGTTTCTAGAACTAAAGGACTCCAATAGTTTGATTAAATATGCATTTTTTTTGGATTAGCTCTATTTCATTGTTGGGAGTCACGGTGGCGCAGTGGGTAGCACTTTCGCCTCACAGCAAGAAGATCGCTGGTTCGAGCCTCAGCTGGGTCAGTTGGCATTACTGTGTGGAGTTTGCATGTTCTCCCCATGTTCGTGTGGGTTTCCTTCGGGTGCTCCGGTTTTCCCCACAAGTCCAAAGACATGCGCTATAGGTGAATTGGGTAGGCTAAATTGTTCGTAGTGAATGGGAGTGTATGGGTGTTTCCCAGTGATGGGTTGCAGCTGGAAGGGCATCCGCTGCATAAAATATATGCTGGATAAGTTGGCGGTTCATTCCGCTGTGGCGACCCCAGATTAATAAAGGGACTAAACCAAAAAGAAAATGAATGAATGAATATTTGATTGTTTCAAACCTAACTTGTCCAGGCGGCACAGTGGCTCAGTGGTTAGCACTGTCGCCTCACAGCAAGAAGGTCGCTGGTTCAAGCCTCGGCTGGGTCAGTTGGCATTTCTGTGTGGAGTTTGCATGTTCTCCCCATGTTCGCGTGGGTTTCCTCCGGGTGCTCCGGTTTCCCCCACAAGTCCAAAGACATGCAGTTTAGGTGAATTGGGTAAGCTAAAATTGTCCGTAGAGTATGTGTGTGAATGGGAGTGTATGGGTGTTTCCCATTGATGGGTTGCAGCTGGAAGGGCATCCGCTGCGTAAAACATATGCTGGATAAGTTGGAGGTTCATTCCGCTGTGGCGACCCCAGATTAATAGAGGGACTAATCCGAAAAGAAAATGAATGAATGAATGAAATTTGCCGTAGTGTATGAGTGTGTGTGAATGTGAGTGTGTATGGGTGTTTCCCAGTACTGGGTTGTGGTTGGAAGGGTGTCCGCTGCATAAAACATATGCTGGAATAGTTAGCAGTTCATTCCGCTGTGGTGACCCCTGATAAATAAGGCACTAAGCCGAAGGAAAATGAATGAATAAATAACTTGTCCGATAAGCATTTTATATTAAACTGCAAGCTCAACTTTTTTTTTTGTCTCCACAACATGTAGTGGGCATTTAACATGGAAATCTCCATGATAGCAGTTCTGCCTATTCAGTTTGTTTGTAAGTTAATTTTCACGGTCTAATCTTTGCAGTCTGCCCTGAGGAGTCGATAAATGTTCAGACTTATTCAGTTTGCTCTGAGGTAATTGAACTCCAGCACTGTCTTCAAACCCCAGAACCAACTATGGGTCCTTCTAAATGTCGGAAAAGACTTGACGTTTTTAATGTAGGGTGGTTTGGAAGAACAGTAAAATACAGGTGAAGTCAAAATTATCAGCCCTCTTTTAAATTTTGTTTTTCTTTTTTAAATATTTCCCAAATTATGTTTAACAGAGCAAGGAATTTTTCATAAAACAAACTTATTTGTTTTATTTCGGCTAGAATAAAAGCAGTTTTAAATTATTTTTAAAAACTATTTTAAGGTCAATATTATTATCCCCCTTAAACAATATTTTTTTTCTATTGTCTACAGAACAAACCATGGTTATATAATGACTTGCCTAATTACCATAACTTGCCTAATTAACCTAATTAAGCCTTTAAATGTCACTTTAAGCTGAATACTAGTATCTTGAAAAATATCTAGTCAAATATTATGAGCTGTCATCATGGCAAAGATAAAAGAAATCAGTTATTAGAAATGAGTTATTCAAACTATTATGTTTAGAAATTTGTTATTAAAAATAAAATCTTCTTTCCCGTTAAACAGAAATTGGGGGAAAAATATACAGGGGGGCTAATAATTCAGGAGGGCTAGTAATTCTGACTTCAACAGTATATCAAGATGTTATATAAACCCAACTGAGACAAACTCTATTTGACTTACTTAAGAGTATGTAAGAGGACGAGAATCAAAAGGAGAGAAGAATAAATGAGATGACAAGAAGAGAAAGAGAAAGGGGGGTCAAATCCTATTTCGGTGGCATGAGTGCTACTCTAGAGATGGAGGACAGACAGGAAAAGAGCTATAAAGTATGGAGCGACAGCACACACATCACACAGACAGGTCTGCCGCCTGCTCAGCTGATAACACAGCCGGTCTCACAGCTCTCTCGCCCTATCAACATCATCCGTCATCCACCCGCAGACCCCCAGCCCAAAGCCCATATCCACCCAGCCTTGCCCAGACACACCTGCTGTACGGATCTTTCTCTCATCTAATACACTGCCATCGCCCAGAGAGAAAGATCTGCACACGCGGCGAGTATCATTGATAATATTAACCTCTCAGATGGGACGTTTGTGTTGGCTTGCACTCAGTCTTGTGTGGCAGGAAAACTCATCTGTTTCTGCAGACAATGTACAAATCTGCAGAGCTTTGTAAAGGAATTCTCAGGATGCAAAGACGTGTGCTGTCAGGGAACAAAAAATAAGTTTAATGATTTGAATATCACCCATTATAACATGTAGGGGGGTGGCACGGTGACTCAGTGGTTAGCACTGTCACCTTACAGCAAGAAGGTCGCTGGTCCAAAGACATGCGATATACACTCACCGGCCACTTTATTAGGTACACCTGTCCAACTGCTCGTTAACGCAAATTTCTAATCAGTCAATCACATGGCAGCAACTCAATGCAGTTCAAACTGTTGTTGCCAGACGGGCTGGTCTGAGTATTTTAGAAACTGCTGATCTACTGGGATTTTCACGCACATCCATCTCTAGGATTTACAGAGAATGGTCCGAAAAAGAGAAAATATCCAGTAAGCGGCAGTTCTGTGGGCACAAATGCCTTGTTGATGCCAGAGGTCGGAGAAGAATGGCCAGACTAGTTCGAGCTGATAGAAAGGCAACAGTAACTCAAATAACCACTCGTTACTACCGAGGTCTGCAGAAGAGCATCTCTGAATGCACAACACGTCCAACCTTGAGGTGGATGGGCTACAGCAGCAGAAGACCACACCGGGTGCCACTCCTGTCAGCTAAGAACTGGAAACTGAGGCTACAATTCGCACAGGCTTACCAAAATTGGACAATAGAAGATTGGAAAAACGTTGCCTGGTCTGATGAGTCTCGATTTCTGCTGCAACATTTGGATGGTAGGGTCAGAATTTGGCATCAACAACATGAAAGCATGGATCCATTCTGCCTTGTATCAACGGTTCAGGCTGGTGGTGGTGTAATGGTGTGGGGGATATTTTCTTGGCACACTTTGGGCCTATTAGTACCAATTGAGTATTATGTCAACGCCACAGCATACCTGATTATTGTTGCTGACCATGTCCATCCCTTTATGACCACAGTGTACCCATCTTCTGATGGCTACTTCCAGCAGGATAACGCGCCATGTCATAAAGCCTGGTCTGAATCATCCCAGACTGGTTTCTTGAACATGACAATGAGTTCACTGTACTCAAATGGCCTCCACAGTCACCAGATCTCAATCCAATAGAGCACCTTTGGGATGTGGTGGAACGGGAGATTTGCATCATGAATGTGCAGCCGACAAATGTACAGCAACTGCGTGATGCTATCATGTCAATATGGACCAAAATCTCTGAGGAATATTTCCAGTACCTTGTTGAATCGATGCCACGAAGGATTAAGGCAGTTCTGAAGGCAAAAGGGGGTCCAACCTGGTACTAGTAAGGTGTACCTAATAAACTGGCCGGTGAGTGTAGGTGAACTGAATACACTAAATTGGCTGTATTTTATGTGTGTGAGTCTGAGAGTGTATGGGTGTTTCCCAGTGCTGGGTTGCGGCTGGAAGGGCATCCGCTTATAATTATATCCGCTTGAATTATAATAGCTTATAATTCAAAAGAGAGAGTTTGTTTCAATATAAAATTCCTCAAACTACAAAAATATACATTTGTTATTAATATTATACTTTTTTATACAAAAAGTTGGGACAGTATGGAAAACACAAATAAAAAAAGAAAGTAGTAATTTCCAAAAAATGTTTGACTTGTATTTCATTGCAGACAATACAACAAACATTATTTAATGTGTTCCTCATGACTTTTGTTGTTTTTCTAAATAAACTTGTATTCCAATTTTGGTTCTTGCAGCACATTTTTTTAAAAGTTGAAGCAGTAAAGCATTTACCATTTTGTAATGTTGCCATTCCTTTTCACAACACATGTTTAGGGACTGAAGACACCAAGTGATGAAGTGTTTCAGGTGTAATTTTGTCCCATTCTTCCTGCAAACAAGGCTTAAGGTGCGTAACAGTATGGGGTCTTCGTTGTCGCATTTTGCGCTTCAAAATGCACCACACATTATCTATTGGAGACAGGTCGGGACTGCTGGCAGGCCAGTCAAGTATCTGTATCCTCTTCCTCCGCAGCAAGGACTTTATAATGTGTGCAGAATGTGGTTTTGCATTGTTTTGTTAATATGCATGGGCATCCCTGGAAAAGAAGGCAGCATATTGTGCATATACTGTATGCACTTTTCAGCGTTAGTGGTGCCATCACAGAAGTGCAAGTTACCTTTGCCAAGGGCACTGACACAACCCTTTTGGACTTGTTACTGGTAACAGTCTGGATGATCCTTTTCTTCTTTAGTCCGTAGCACATGGCGTCCATTTCTCCAAAATGTACCAGAAATATTGATTCATCTGACCGCAGTACACATTTTCACTGTGTGATGGTCCATCCTGGATGCCTCCGAACCCAGAGAGGTCGATGACGCTTCTTTACACTGTTAACATAGGGCTTCCTTTTGGCACAGTATAGTTTTAACTGGCATTTGTGGTTGTAACTACGTATTGTGGTACTTGACAAAGGTTTGCCAAAGTAGTCCTGAGCCCATGTGGTGATATCGCTTATAGATGAATGAGGATTCTTGATGCAGTGCCGCCTGAGGGATCAGAGATCACGGTTGTTCAGCTTAAGCTTGCGCCCTTGTCCTTTACGCACTGAAATTGCTCCAGATTCCTTGAATCTTTAAATGATGTTATGCACTGTTGAAGGTTAAATATCCAAATGTCTTCCTATCTTTCTTTGAGGAACATTGTTTTTAATAATTTCAATAATTTTCTCACGTATTTGTTGGCAAACCGGAGATCCTCGGCCCATCTTTGCTCCTTAAGGACTAGACCTTTCTTGGATGCTGCTTTTGTACCAAATCATAATTACAATCCCCTGTTTCAAATCACATCATTATTTAACCAGTTTACCTGATTACTAGCCCTAAACTGCTCCTGTCCCAACTTTTTTTGGAATGTGTTGCAGGTCTGAAT
>CAIGQV010019164.1:3917948-3945215 GCA_903798115.1 Danio jaintianensis
TACAGTATTCTATATATTTACTGTAAAATATACAGTCATTTTCACAATGTAACTTTAAAATACAGTAACATACCGCATAACGGTAAAATACAGTTCATATAACAGTTAAATACTGTGTGATTTACCAAAATCATTAACAGTGTAAATAAAGTTGTTCAGTGGTTTTGAAACATACAGAATGAGGTGTCCGATCTGTGAACTGTCGTCCGATGATTGTGTGTGTGTGTATGTGTGTCTGTATGGGTTAACAGTCGGGTTCATATTGCATGTTAAACAAACAGTACTTTTGAACGCTGAGCTCCAGAGGTAAGTAAATTAGTGTAAATTTGCACAACTAACCTAATTTTGAGGGAAAACATATGCAGGAATGTTAATTGGACGCAATGGAGCTGGAATCATGCAGCAGCCGGAGACAAATTAGCCGAAGCCGATGGGAAGGCTAATGGTTTGTGTATAGGCTGCTGCTGTGGAGAGAGAAACAGAGAAAGAGAGATACAGTTACAGTCCAGTCAACCAAGCATGAAGGAATGGGTCAGTGTGTATCAGGAAGTTATTTATTCCGTTGTGGCGAGGGGAAAAAAACTTCAAATAAATGCGATAGGACTGCAAAATCAGACATTGCGATGTTTTGTATTTCTGCAATATATATTGTGATATAAATTTCACCAGGTGAATTGAATACCTCTATTTCGAACCAATTTATTAATTTTTAATTAATTGGCACGATTTTGCTTTATGGTTTTCAGGGTATAGTCAAATTGTATGCAGGTACAGAAATTGAAAAAAATCAAACACAAAACAACACTGCAAAGACTTTACTGTTTAGATATTCATTCATTCAGGCTTAGTCCCTTTATTAATCTGGGGTCGCCACAGCGGAATGAACCGCCAACCCATCACTGGGAAACATCCATACACACTCATTCACTTTAGCTTACCCAATTCACCTATAGCGCATGTCTTTGGACTTGTGGGGGAAACCAGAGCACCCGGAGGAAACCCACGCGAACACAGGGAGAACATGCAAATTCCACACAGAAATGCCAACTGATTATTTTAACACAGGCTCATTCTATAAAACGTACCCCCGTATAAATTTCTGAAGATCGCGAATTATGTAGCCAGAAGTACGTATGGCTGCATTTTATCTTTAAAACGAAAGCTATGGGGCTGTATGACGCTGTTCCTTTTCGCTCTACCAGCTGACCGCTTACCTCCGTATGGACGGCTTTTCCTCTGTTACCACTTTGTCCGATGGCTCGCCACGTACGTCGGCAGACTTGTGACCTGGAGCGGAGTTGACCGCGACGACGGGGTCCAACGGTACCAGAAAGCAGGTAAAACAAAAACAAAAGCCAAAAAATAAAATAAACAAGTAAATAACAGGGTGAGAACGAGGTAAGATCTGAAAACGTGGTAAAAATCAGGCTTTTTTTTTTTCTGGATGGCTTTTGAAAACACGATTGGTTGGGTTTAGGGAAAGAGGAGGGTGGGTCAGTCGATCGGTCAGTCAGTCAGTCGACAGTGGCCTCTGGTGGATTTACGTGAGAACAGCAGGCGCGAATGGCACTCGCGAGAGAAATTTGAGATCTCAAAAAGCATACGCAGTGGCCTCTGGTGGATTTGCGAAAACAAAAACTGCAAAAAAGCATAGCTCCTGGGACGTATTTGGTGCTCTCCAGAAATTTGGTGCTCTCCTGTATATAGCGGTATGTTTTCAGAATGAGCCTGGGTTGGATTATTTTACTTTTAACCAATCACCATAGACCAGAGATGTTTAAACTAGGGCCCGCGGGCCAAAGTTGGCTGATAGTAACCATCCCATCTGAGAAGAGAGAGAGACTGATAGGGATGGATTAGAGATTGTCAATTCAAATATAATGTAACCCTTTGTTTGTTTTATTGTTAAAAGCTAACTGAAATTAAATGTTTGAATTAAATGATGAAAATTAATCAGATTTTGTTTAAATGTACATGCTGTCACCCGACAATGCAGAGACTTTGGTGAACAAATCAAGGCAAAGGCAGATTCTGCTTGATTCTTGCAATAAGTTATAATTTAAAAAGTTATACTGCATTAGTTAATACGATTTAAAGTAATGTTTTCTATTTATTTTGAAATATTAGGAAATAAATTAGGAAATAACCAATGGCAACTTCAATGTAATATAGTTTGGCACATTTACCTTCGGCCCACGGCTCTTAATAATATTTGGTTTTTGGCCCTTCATACGAAACAGTTTGGGCACCCCTGCCATAGACGATAAGATTTTAAAAAAATAAAGTAGTGACTGCAGGTTGAAGGAAAATAGTGGTGTAAAAGTACCAATGCAGCACTAAAAATGTATTCTAGTGAAAGTAAAAGTACACATTTTTAAAAACTACGTAGTTAGGTACAATGTAAAAAAAAAAAATATTGAAAAAACATAAAAAAACAAGGCAACTTGATGCAATAAGAACTTTGAGTTGTCTCAACAACTTTTTTTAGTTCTTCTCAGTAACAATATTTTGTTCAGCTAACATAATTTTGTTTATTCATGCAATGTTGATTATTGTATTTCACTAATAAAGATATTCTTGTCACATCAACTGAAGAAACAGTTACTGCTATTGAGTCAATTTTTTTCTGTTTAGTGGATGATTTTTTTCACATTTGCAAAATAAGTAATTAGTATTAGTCAGCATATCATTTTTAATTTTACTTAAAAATGACAAACACAAACTTACTACTTTATTCATTCATTCGGCTTAGTCCCTTTATTCATCAGGGGTCGCCACAGCGGAATGAACCGCCAACTTATCCAGCAAAAGTTTTACACAGCGGATGCCCTTCCAGCTGCAACCCAGTACTGGGAAACACCCATTCACACTCAGACACCTGTACCGCATGTCATTGGACTGTGGGGGAAACCGGAGCACCCGGAGGAAACCCACGCGAACACAGGGATGCCAACTGACCCAGCCGGGCCTCGAACCAGCGACCTTCTTGCTGTGAGGCGACTGTGCTACCCACTGCGCCACCGTGTCACCCCTCTTACAACTTCTCCGATTTATTTCCATTGAAAGCAACAGATAAACAAGCTTAGTTTTCGATCGTCGCATCACACATGCGCAAATGATTTAATTATCAACATTCCTGTTCAACACAAAAATGTTTGTCCAGAAAACTCTGTTAAACATGTTAGACATAACATTTTAGCGAATAGTTATTCACAATTCTTAGTATATATGACAGAAGTCAGTGTGCTGAACAAATGGTGATTTTATTTTTTACAGTGTACAATTCCTGAGAAAACCTACTTTATTAAAGTAATTTGAGTATTTGTAATTTGTTACTTCACTCCACTGGATTTTACTCAGTTCATTTCGGTGTGCACTGTAAAAAATACTGGGTTTCACACAATCGATTGTCAGTCGGTATTTCTGTTTAGAGTTTGCATGTTCTCCCATGTGTTCGCGTGGGTTTCCTCCGGGTGCTCCGGTTTCCCCCACAGTCCAAAGACATGCGGTACAGGTGAATTGAATAAGCTAAATTGGCCGTAGTGTATGTGTGTGAATGCAAGCGTGTATGGGTGTTTCCCAGTGATGGGTTGCAGCTGGAAGGGCATCCGCTGCGTAAAACATATGCTGGATAAGTTGGCAGTTCATTCCGCTGTGGCGACCCCTGATTAATAAAGGGACTAAGCCGAAAAGAAAATGAATGAATGAATGATGAATTTGAGTGGATTGAACGTAAAACAATTAAGTTGTCGCCAATAACCCCTCAAGAATTGTGTTGTTTCAGCTCATTTTATCTAAGTAGTTTGAACATACAGCAAACATCATTTTCTGAGTGTAATTAATCTGCCGTTTTTCTTAAAAACGTTCAGTAGGTATGTGGTGTGTGTGTGTAGCTTGTGTAGGTTGAAAACACAAAAGAGAAAGATTTGTTTATAAACCGGCAGTGACAAGGGGGAAGCCATCTGACATGTTTAAACTAACCTGCCATGAACCTCCTTCACAAGTTGGGCTAGCGTGTGTGTGTATGTGTGTGTATTCATGTATATGTGGATTACAGAGGTTAAAACGTGGTTTTTAATGTACATATGCTACCC
This sequence comes from Danio jaintianensis, assembly GCA_903798115.1. Classification (NCBI taxonomy): domain Eukaryota; kingdom Metazoa; phylum Chordata; class Actinopteri; order Cypriniformes; family Danionidae; genus Danio; species Danio jaintianensis. The sequence goes on from CAIGQV010019164.1 coordinate 3,922,043, forward strand.
CTTAAAACAGCGCTTTATGAAAACAGTGGCCGGTTGCCAATCAGATAAACTCAGAAACGGGAGTGAGAGAGCGAATGACTGAGAAAGACAAGGGGGTAGTGGATGAGGAAGGGAGTGGGACGGAAAGTAGGGGAAAAACAAGGAAAATTGAAGATTGCCGTGGTATGTAATGTACGTTAAAAGGATGTTGAGTCCAAAAAATGAACATTTTGTCATTGTTTCCTGTTTCAAACCCAATTTTGGAACACAGCAGTATTAAGGAAGCTGATCAGAAAAGTGTCTTGCCCTGCGGTGAACTGCTAACCACTATGACCATTGAGTCACTGAGAACTGAATCGTTCAGTTGCTTTTTGTATCAACCGAGTCAATAAATATATCAAAAATATAAAGAATGATTTGTTCAGCCAAAACAAACACTGATTCAATTGTGAACTCTCACATCTCTCATTCATTTATGTTTTAATTAAAGGTGCTGTATGTAAGTTTTTGACTCTTCTAAAGCATAAAAATACCACAACATTTTTGCAGATACTTAAGAAACATGCCAAGTGAACATTCTTGTTTATCTGAAAAACAATGCTGAAGTCAGATATTCTGCTTTGAAAATGTGAGTTATGTGCCGGAACGGCTGTCTTTGTTTTGGTTCTTTTAACACGCTCAATGCCAGGCTCGATCGTCAGACTCGCTCCTGTTGGTTCTCAATCTGGCAACCTGTGCTTGCGTTTGTTTTGATCCAGGAATACCCAACCACTAAGTGTCAAACTTACATACTATACCTTTAAATGTACTAATTTGGCAGATGCTTTTATATAAACTGATTTGCATTGTATTAAAGGTTTATATATTAGTAGTTCTTTTTTTACTCCTCGGAATAAACCCACATGGATGCTTTGAGAATGAGAACACTTTTTACTGGAGTTGTTGCACTCTAAACAGTTACATTTGCTGTTTGTTCAAACTACTTATTTACAATGAGCTGAAACAACACATGTCTTGAGTAATTTTTTTTTGGGGGGGGGGGGGAACTTAATTGTTTTATGTTCAATCCACTTAAATTTGGAAAAATAAATAAGTTAACTTAATTACTTCATGTTGCCCCGACACAAATCGATTGTGTGGAAGCCAGCATTTATTTTTTACAGTGAAAAAGCTGTCTTGCTCTACTTTTCAGTGTTCTTTTAAACATTTGAAGCCAAAAATAGATTTCAGACAAATCAAAAATGTTTCATAACGATGTACCCTAAATGATTTCTTTATTTTTTTTTATATCATATGAATATCATTCCTTAAGATGATTTAAATAACACTATTTGAAAAGAATTCACAATTTTACATTGGTTCGGATGATTTTGGAGAGGAGGGCATCTGCTTAAAATATAATAAATAAATTGCTAGCGTAGATAAATACAATAGAACTCAAATACAAATGAAATACACAGTGCTCTTTGGTAACAGTATTGAGTTACATAAATGTAATAATCAAAATGTAGAAAGAAAACAGTGTATAGTTTTCATTGTATAATTAAATAGTATTAACTTCTGTTAAAGCTACAAACTTAAGCATTTCTGTGTGGTTCCCAAATGGTTTAAATTTGTCTGAAATTTACATGACCTTAAAAACAAATCCAAATGTAAAATCTTTCATAATATAACCTTTGTAGTGATTCCACAAAACACGTGTTCTATGATCTCATTTATAAAACAAAAAAAATATATAGAAATTATTATTTAAAGTGGTTCAATTAACTCAATAATTAAATTAAATATGCTTACTTATGCCTCATTCACACTAGCAGCGACTTTGTAGCTGCCTGTCGCTCTGGGTGGCGATCTGCTGCAAACGCAGGTCTGTGTAGATCTACAGTACAGCACAGAGAATACAACCGGCCTCTGCAGGAGCTGAGAGAGGATCACGTGAGCTCTACTGATGCTCCAATTGGCTGTCACTCAAGAAAGTCGCTCTTCATCTGCATAAAGTTGAAGGATTCTTAACTTTGTCGTGTCGCTCGACACATCCACCTTGTCGCCAACGGTCGCTGTCACTCACATAGATGGAGGTCGGCGGAAATCGCTCGCTCTCCGCTGAAATGAACGGTCGCTTGTCGCTTTGCCACTACGAGTCGCTTGTAGTATGAATGAGGCTTTAGAGTTTACTTACAGCTACGCTTATTCTCCTGTCAATTCTCCTGTATTTGTTTTTTATAGATCACAACTTTTGCGTGGGAAATGGCGTACGCACGTTTACACCAACATTTTGTGCGTGCACCACATTTATATATGAGATCCCTGAAATGTGGATTCTTGTGTAATAATCCCAACTCGGCATTACAGATCCTGAGATGTGACTATTGCGGATTAGGACTTTGCGATGTCAATGCTGAAACAATATACTGTATTGTGCAGCCCTAATTTATAGTATGTCTTACAAACAGGCCAGTACTAAATGTTTGTTTGAAAAAAAACAACAACTACCTAATCAAAGCAGAAATTGTGTAGTCATATTAGCTCAGTTAAGCTTATCATGGCAATATTATGTGTGCACATGCTTTGTTCGCAAAACAAATGCAATATGATTGGATAGAAGTTTAGGGATCAAATCAACTTTTATAGTCTAGACCAGGGGTGCCCAAACTCGGTCCTGGAGGGCCGGTGTTCTGCAGATTTTAGCTTCAGCCACAATTAAACACAGCTGGACCACCTAATCAAACTCTATCTATGTATACTAGAAACTTCCAGACAGGTGTGTTTAGGCAAGTTGGAGCTAAACTCTGCAGGGCATCGGCCCTCTAGGACCAAGTTTGGGCACCCCTGGTCTAGACCAAAAAAAAGTTTCATGTATATCTTAATTCCTAATTTGGTTCCTAATTTTAAGTTTTCTAATTAAAGATTACATGCATCCAAGGCCAAAAAGCTTTCATTTTCTATTCGTATATATATATATATACACAGATCGACAAGTTCTCAACAAGTCTCAAATATTTAAAATTTGTTTAAAGATGCATTCCCTTCCGAGAGCCTGGCTTGCTCTGATTGGTCAGATACCCAGTCTGGTGTGATTGTTCACAATTGATTCTTTCTTTTAGTAGTCAATAACGTTTCTGTGCCTTTCGATTGGAAACTTTGCAGACTTATTGCATTCATTCACCTCTACAGTACAGACTGTATGAAAGGTGAGAAAGATGAGAGGCATATCCATTTGATACTAGCAGGCTCATTGCTTCGACTGTATTACATATGTTTTTTTACCTTTCACCACATATGCATGTGTTTCCAGGATGAAAACACAACATGGCAGTGTTTGCCTGCTTCACCTCTCTCACAGGAAATAGGGAAAAAATAAAACACTTTTAATCCCCATCCACGCTCATTTTCTTTTTGACTCTTTTAAACTGTCTTTTTTTTTATAACTGCCGTTATTTCTCTCCATTTTTTGAAGATTGAGGAACACTGCCGTGTTGACTGAAAAAAGGCTTCGTCCCAGATCAGCTCGATCTCTTCTTCTTTAAACGCCCCCCGCCAATTTCTGTCACTCCAGGAGACGAGCGCACGTTGCCGAGCTTCTTTTTCCCCCTTTCCTTCTTCCCCACTGGCTGGCTGAAACACGGTTCCCCTTCCTTTGAAGTGGCTGCGTGCAGAATGGAGATTCTTTGCATGGTAAATTCGCCCCAACGCCCGCAGCATATCCATTACACAAGTTTAAAGAATGCTGGAGACTCGTTCGTGAAGGCGGCCTTTTTTCCCCACTTCACAACCAATTTCTCTGTGTTTTGAACTTGGGCACTCATGAGCCATGTAATCTATAAATTAGGCCCGTCTTGGGCGCACAAACTCCACCAGCCATACCGTGTTTGAAGTGCAATTATTTTGCTCATTACAAGTTCATTTTATTGTTATAGTTGGCAAATGTTTCCTGGGGTCACAATGTTAAAAGTTTGAGAATAAGTGCGAAAGAGGAAATTAAGAAGGGTGTTGAGTGCCAGCTTTGAAGGATTCAACTGGTCTCTTTTTTTTTTCCAAGTGTGTGAAGATATTAAGCAAAATTACACTATCATCTGAGAACTTTTAGAGGGTGATTTGGGAAATCCAGTTGTAACAGTTTCTTTAAATGGAGTTTAAATTGAGATTTAGGTGTAATTCTTTTTTGTGTGTGTGTGGTTTCACTTGGCAGGTTTGGTTAAGTTCAACAAATTGGTGCTATTGCTCTGCTATTGCATTTTCTTATGAAACGTGAAGGCTGAAATACAAAGCCTTGGTGCACACCAAACAAGTAATCTCAGCCTACTTCCAAACAAACTTGCGCAGTTCAGCTGAAAGACTTTTTCACAGACCAAAGATATCTAAATGAACTAAAAACAGGACATAATGTCACAAGATCTGGTCCTTCTCTTTATAGTGATGATGTTCAGTAGTGTCAGAAATGTGTCTTGATTTGCCAGTGATTATCTGAAACCTCTCAACTGATAAAAAAATGCCATCAAATGTACGAACATATAACAAGCACATTTAGCTTAGTATATAGAATAGTTTTGGATTTTTTGCAAGTTCTGAATATGAAATATGTGTCATAAAAGGCTTTTTATTTTTTTTTATTTTTTTAGAATTGGCCTTAAAAATCACCCTGTGAACATATTACGTAATACTGTACTACTTAGTTGTAATACTTATATGTTACTTGGTTTAGACCAAATGTATTTGTACACTACCTGGCAAAAGTCTTGTCGTCGATCCCAGTTGTAAGAGCAACAAATAATAACTTGACTTCTGGTTGATCATTTGGAAAAGTGGCAGAAGGTAGATTTTTCTGATGAATCATCTGTTGAACTGCATCCCAATCATCACAAATACTGCAGAAGACCTATTGGAACCCGCATAGACCCAAGATTCTCAGAGAAATCAGTCAAGTTTGGTGAAGGAAAAATCATGGTTTGAGGGTACATTCAGTATGGGGGCGTGCGAGAGATCTGCAAAGTGGATGGCAACATCAACAGCCTGAGGTATCAAGACATTTGTGCTGCCCATTACATTACAAACCACAGAAGAGGGCAAATTCTTCAGCAGGATAGCGCTCCTTTGCATACTTCAGCCTCCACATCAAAGTTCCTGAAAGCAAAAAAGGTCAAGGTGCTTCAGGATTGGCCAGCCCAGTCACCAGACATGAACATTATTGAGCATGTCTAGGGTAAGATGAAGGAGTAGGCATTGAAGATGAACGCAAAGAATCTTGATGAACTATGGGAGTCCTGCAAGAACGCTTTCTTTGCCATTCCAGATGACTTTATTAATAAGTGATTTGAGTCATTGCAGAGATGTATGGATGCAGTCCTCCAAGCTCATGGGAGTCATACACAATATTCATTCTCTTTCCACTGCAGCATGACTTTATATTCTATACTGTACATTATTTCTGTTAAGTGACAAGACTTTTGTCTACGCAAAGTCAGACCTTACTGTCCTAATTAAACAATTAAAAATCAAGGCATGATCATATTTTATTTTGGTAAAATAAGTGTAATCAAGAGGCCTTTGCCTTTCATATAAGCCACTTCTGATACCAAATGATCAACTAGAAGTCAAGTTATTATTTGTTGTTCCTAAAACTTGGATGGGCGACAAGACTTTTGTCAGGTAGTGTATATTAGGTTCTAGTGGACATACGTTTTGTAGATTTAACAGCTGAAATAGCATGTTTTAAATATGAGCAACTACAGAGTCACACAAATGATTTTAAGTTGTTTTATGATTTTTGTTTTTTGATTTTATGGTGGTTTAGTTAGTTATTATGGTTTAGTTAACCAAAGCTTTTTTTAAATATAGGTTTAGACTTATATATGACAGAGTGAACTCTAAATGAACCAGAACTAAATGAATCAAGAGAACTATGCAACAAGTTTTAAAGGGATAGTTCACCTAAAAACGAAATTTCTCTCATCATTTGCTCAATCTACTTCCAAACCAGTTTGAACCATTGACTTCTATAGTATTTCTTTTTCCTACTATGGAAGTCAATGGTTACTAATTTCCAATATTTACAGCATATGTCCTTTTGTGTTTAACAAAAAAAAAAACAGAAACTCAAACTGGTATGGAAAAGTAAAGGGTGAGCAACAGAATTTTCATTTTTGGGTGAACTATGCCTTTAACATAGTCTTAGCTCTGAAGGTGAAAACATTTCATCTTCTTAATTTTGGTGGCTTTGATTTGTTTTTAGCAATTCGGGTTATTATTAGTATTTGATCTGTCTAATGGTGCTTATTTCAAAATGGCAATCGTTTCAGTTGTTCAGAGTATATGAAATATGTCCGACCCACTGTGTGTATGTGTGTGTGTGTGTCTGAATTATGGAAAAGCAAACAAGGCCAGTGTGTTCTCTGATTTCAGTTCTGCACACTAATGTTATCCGGTCCTGGAACAAAGCAAACATTTGTGTTCCTTCATAAAGGCCAGTCCTAATGACGTAACCAAGTCTAATATCACCCGCCCAGATCAACGTGAAATAATAGCCATCGCTTTTAAGCCGATTTGATATTTAGTGTCTCATTTCCAATTAAGCCTTCTGATATCAGGCCTGTCTAAAATGATGAAACCGAGCCAACAGCTTGCCGCAGTCAGGAGATCACCCTATGGATATGGCCTAATAACTGCACTTTTCATTAGTCACTTATAATTAACAAAAACAAGATGTGGTTTAATCAGTTAGCAGTCAAAAGAATCAAATGTAACCAAGGCACATTGACCCACATTTTCCCACAGTGCCCTTTAAAGAAATGGCACGGGTTCAAACAAAGTTAACAGCATTTCGATTTCTACAGAACATAATTTTGACTTATAAAAAAAAAAAAGACAAATAAAACTGGTAACAATATTTAGCTTGTACTTTTGTTAAAACACTAAAAGTGTTATACGAGCTGAAAAGTTGTGAATTTAGCATTGGATTTATAGATGTGCTAGCAGCTTAAGTTTTTTAGGGTCATCCGTATACACTGAAAAAAAGTGATTCATTGGATTTGCTATTGGATTACTATTGGATTCATTGAATTTTTTTAAGCTAAATGGTTGCAGACAATTTATATGGGCTGAATTTAAACAAACAAATTAAGTTGGACATTACTAAATTCAATTAGTTTTTTTAAATGAAGACCATATAAATATATATAGCAGCGATCAACACTGATCTTGTTGTTGCCTTGCATCAACAAGATGCAAAATGCATTTTATTACCTCACACAGAATTATTATACGGCTTCTAAAGACTGTATATAATCCACAAACAGAATGTATGACATTTATGGTAGTTTTACAATGCATTTGTCATATTTTAACCACATCTTTAATAGAGAAAGCACAGTTAAATTAAATTAAATTAGCCAGTTGTTATGAAATTATATCAGAATTGATATTCTATGGCCTTAAAAGATTTGTAAACATTTGTATGACTCTTGATCATACTTCATACAACCCCAAATCAGAAAAAGTTGGGACAGTATGGAAAACGCAAATAAAAAAAAGAAAGTAGTGATTTCTAAATTTACTTTGTTTTATATTTCATTGCAGACAGTACAACAAACATTATTTAATGCGTTCCTCATGATTTTTATTTTTTTATTTTTTTCAAAATAAACATGTATTCCAATTTTGGTTCTTGCAACACATTTCAAAAAAGTTGAAACAGTAAAGCATTTACCACTTTGTAATGATGCCATTCCTTTTCACAACACTTAAAAGACGTTTAGGGACTGAAGACACCAATTGATGAAGGGTTTCAGGTTTTGTCCCATTCTTCCTGCAAACAAGTCTTGAGGTGGGCAACAGTACGGGGTCTTCGTTGTCACATTTTGCGCTTCAAAACTAGAGACAGGTCGGGACTGCAGGCAGGCCAGTCAAGTACCTGTATCCTCTTCCTCCACAGTCAGGACTTTGTAATGTGTGCAGAATGTGGTTTTGCATTATTTTGTTGAAATATGTATGGGCTTTCCTGGAAAAGAAGGCAGCATATTGTGCTCCAAAATCTCTATGTACTTTTCAGCATTAATGGTGCCATTACAGAAATGCAAGTTACCTTTGCCAAGGGCACTGACACGACCCCATACCATGACAGACCCTGGCTTTTGGACTTGTTGCTGGAAACATTCTAGACGATCCTTTTCTTTTTCGGTCCGGAGCACACGGCGTTCATTTCGCCCTAAAAATACCTGAAATACTGATTCATCTGACCACAGTGCATGTTTTCACTGTGTGATGGTCCATCCCAGATGCCTCCGAGCCCAGAGAAGTCAGTTATGGCACCTTTTGGCACAGTACAGTTTTAACTAGCATTTGTGGATGTAACTACGTATTGTGGTTTTTGACAAAGTTTTGCCAAAATAGTCCATGTGGTGATATCGCTTATAGATGAATGAGGATTCTTGATGCAGTGCCGCCTGAGGGATCAGAGATCACGGTTGTTCAGCTTAGGCTTGCGCCCTTGTCTTTTACGCACTGAAATTTTTCCAGATTCCTTGAACCTTTTAATTATGTTGAAGGTGAAATATCCACATGTCTTCCTATCTTTCGTATTTCGTTTCCTATCTTTTCTCACATATTTATTGGCAAACCGGAGATCCTCGGCCCATCTTTGCTCCTAAAGGACTAGACCTTTCTTGGATGCTGCTTTTGTACCAAATTGTAATTACAATCACCTGTTGACATTCCCTGTTTCAAATCACAGCATTATTTAACCAATTTACCTGATTACTAGCCCTAAACGGCTCCTGTCCCAACTTTTTTGAAATGTGTTGCAAGAACCAAAGTTGGAATACCTGTAACTTCATATTTTTTACAAATTTAAGTGGATTGCACATAAAACAATTTAGTTGTCCCAAAAAGCCTTAAGAGTTGTGCTGTTTCGGCTCATTTTAAATAAGTAGTTGAACAAGCAGCAAAAATCATTTTGAGTGTGGTTAGAAAATTTTACTGTAGTAACAATATCAAAGTAACCCAATTTTTACCTTTGAACAGCTTTGCATAAATATGAACTTTTCCATTGTTGCTGTCAGTGTGTCCGACGTGTATGTTTCAGCATATATGCAAGCATGCAAAAGTGAACGTGTAAACATTCAGACGATCAAACTCTTCTGTCACACAAGTCTCATGTGAACAAGCACACAGAAAGCGCATTACTGCAAACTCTGCTTATTGTTTTAAGCTGAAGGATGTCTCAAGACCATATTATTTTCTGCGGTAATCAACAACATGTCACAAATACTGTCAATAGAGCGTGCATTGAAGCCAGAACAATACTGTACAAAAATCATCTTTTTTCACTCCAGGCCTGTGTGTATTTATTTTTCCAGGGGTTAAGTTGTGTCCCCGGAGGTTTCAGCGACATTGAAAGAATAGGTTTTTGGTTTTTGCTTTGTTATTCCTCAGAAGTGTAGGTTTGCTCGTAGTTATGATTCTCAGTTTTATAACCATCCACACACACACGCACGCACGCACGCACGCACGCACGCACGCACGCACGCACGCACGCACACACACACACACACACACACACACACACACACACACACAGAGGATGATGCATTTGTTTTCCCGCCTTCTCTTTTCATCAGCTCCAGAGATACCGACTGTTGCGTTTCCGTCTCCTTTTCTCATTGTCGGCTTGTGGCTTTAATACCATCAATGCTAAATAAACTTTGCACCGCATTAATAGTTGCTGGCGAGGTGCCTTGGCGAGAGCAAAAAACAAAAGACGGAACAGGTTCAAAGGCAACGCGTCTACCAGCTTTCCTTTCTCATCCCTGTCTCTTCTCCTCTTCCTTTGGTTTAGGCGAAAGCGCTTTGTCTGGTAAACGGCTCCATCTTTTTGATACAGGCGTTTTATTAGCTGTTGAGTTTAATTAAAAAAGGCCATTCATATGAAAATGGGACTTTGATAGTGATTGGTTTCCCCAGCAGCCTCTTCCAGATGCTTTTAATTAGAGCAATGTTTGATTGACATCAAGCCTGTAGGCTGGTGGCTGACTGCAGATGCACACACACACACACACTCACTCATAGTCATATGCACAAATTCGCTCATGCAGTCACATGCACTCTGTGTGTGCTAAAGATCCAGTTGGTTTTGACACAGTGAATGGCCAGGTAATTAGCGAGGAGGCAGAGCCGAGCCAAAGTTAATCACCTTGGCCTTGTCAGTCATGCTCTTTGCACATTGTTCACACATATAATTAATGCAATGCCCGCAAATTGGCGCCCTTACAAGTTGACCGGCAAAACACACACACACACACACACACATGCACACCTTTGATGAGCACAACCTTAAAGTAATATTTCAGGCTCAGTAAGTTAAGCTCAGCATCGACTGTATTTGTGGCACAATGTTGATTAGCAGAAATATAATAAAAAATATTATATATATATATATATATATAAGGTTACTGATGCACTTTAGATGGATGTGAATTTGTGGAGAAGCTTAAAATTGTGGAAAGTTAAGTCGTATATACACTGTAAATATATATATTTTAATGAACAATTTCCGTATTTTGTGATTCACAAGTGTTTTCCGTTTGTTTATGGTTGTAAATTGCATTATGGGATGTTAAGAATTTTGATTTGTCTTCTACAATTTAGCAAAGTGACTTTTATTGACATTTTAGGAGTTTGAAATAATCTAAGAAATAATATATGGGGAAATAAGTCTGAAATAACAGAAAATGTGCTGGCAGTTTATTACAAGGTTTTTGTAATAACCCAGACAATATATCAGTTTAAACTATTAAAAATGTTCATAAAACTCACTTTTTTTTACTTTTCAAGGTTGAAAGTTATTGGGAGAAAGCTCAGGGTCCCATAATGCAATTCAAAAGCATAAATAAACAACATATAAAATACAAACATGAATCACAAAATACGGAAAACTGCTAATTTATGGATATTTTTTACACTGTTGGCGATACGCTGTTAAAAAATGAATTTGATATGACAACAAATATTTGAACTTATTTGAACTTAATATTTTTAGTCAGTTTGATTGATGTAAGTTGAGATGACTTCATTTGATTCAACTAAAAAAGTTAATGCAGCAAGATTTTTTTACAGTGTACCATACTACGTTGTTTGGTTTTGGGATTACATTGTCATTGCAATAAAGAGAAACTGTTTAGTTTGCACTGAAAATATGTTACCATGAAAAACACACTGAAAAAAACAGTGAGCATTTTATGTTTACAGATTTACCCATTCGCTTCCATTGCATAAGTATTCAGACTTTCACATTGATTATATTTTAGCCATGGTTAACATTCAGTCCTGGCTATTTATAAACTGACATTTCACACTGCACATTCTTAAACCCAGGGTTAACCTTGTTATTTTCATAGTGTCATCGTCATTGATTGGCTAAACGCAGCACATGACCATTTTTTTTTTCAAACATATGTTTTATTGAACATTTTTAGTGCAAAAACATCTAAAATGTACATTGAGTAATAAGATAATATCCATCACTTATATAATTCAAATCCTGACCCCCAGATCAAAAAATTTTTATACATTTTTTACAAAACATTATAATAAAAATAAAAATAATAATATTAAATAAATTAAATTTTAAACGAAGGTTGCTGGTTCGAGTCCCGGCTGGACCAGCTGGCATTTCTGTGTAGAGTTTGCATGTTCTCCCCATGTTGGTGTGGATTAACTCCAGGTGCTCCGGTTTTTCCTTCATAGTCCAAACACATGCGCTTTAGGTGAATTGGATGAACTAATTGGATGTGTGTGTGTGATTGAGTGTGTATGGGTGTTTCCCAGTACTGGGTTGCGGCTGGAAGGGCATCCGCTGTGTAAAACATATGCTGGAATAGTTGGCGGTTCATTCCGCTGTGGCGACCTCTGAAAACAGAGACTAAGCCGAAGAAAAATAAATGAATGAATGAATGAATAAATGAAATTAAATAATTAAATTAGGTAAGGACATAGAATACAATGCACAGATGTTTCATACTATAAAGTATGTATCATATCATATTTCATATCTATAAAGTAAAAATGAAATGATCATTAAATTTAATTTATTATGGAAGTGTCAAATATTAAGAATATCAACAATCTGGAATTATATGCAGTGTGAAAATCCCTTAAGTTAAATAAAAAATAGAGAGAATAATGTCAAATTCCTATTCTAAAATGATTGCATGTAAACATAATCATTGATTTGAAGCAATTTGTGGTAATTTTATTGTGTTTTATTTGAATTCAAATGCACGTTATGTACTTATTAAGTAACACTTTTACGATAAGGTTAGATTGAGTTAAACTTGCTTAATGTATTTGCTAACATGAACAAACAATGAACAATACCTTTATTACAGAATTTGTTCGTCCTTAATAATGGTAATGAAAGTACCAACCCAGGCTCATTGCGGACACGTACCCAGGTCTACATTTCTGGGGACCGTGAAATACGCACTCAGAGCTACGTCTGCTTGCAGTTTTTGTTTTTGCAAATCCACCAGAGGGCGCTGTGTACACTGTGATCCCAGATTTCTCACGTACGTGCCATTTGCGTGTCCTCTTCTCACGTAAATCCACCAGAGGGCACAATATACATTTCAGCCAACCAGCTTACTGTTGACTGACTGATCGACTGTCGCGGTCGCATGATTTCACCACGTTTCAACCTGTTCTTTTTTTATTTTATTTTTTGCTTTTGTTTTACCTGGTTTCTGGAGCCGTTCTTTGCCGGACTCAAACCCTGTGGTCGTGGTCCACTCCACTCCGCATCCCAAGTCCATCGGGGTACGAGGCAAGCTACTGGGCAAACTGGTAACATCGGAAAAGTTGTCCATACTGAGGTAAGCGGTCAGCGGTAGCGCGAAAAGGAACAGAAGTTGTCAGCAGCGTCATACCGGCCCATAGCTTGTTTTACAGATGAAATGCAGCCAAACGTAGCCCCAGGTACATTTTTGTGGTTTTCCAGAAATGTACACCTGGATACGTATCCACAATGAGCCTGTGTTGGATAGTACAGTCAATCATTGTCTATTAATGTTATTTAACAATGCATTAATTGCGCAATAAAAAGGACAATAATGCTAACAAGCAAAACTTTGGATTTTATTAATGCATTAGTAAATGTTGCTATACAAGTATTGTTCATTATTAGTTCATGTTAGTGAATACATTAACTAGCGTTAACTAATGGAGCCTTATTGTAAAGTGTAACCTACTTAGGGCCGGGACGCACCAAGCCGGTGATCGGCCGTTGAGTTTTGTCAGTCCGTCTGTCCAGCTAGTTGGTTTGGTGTGTTCCACACGTCGGCTCTTGTCGGGTTAACGTTGGATCAGCATGTAAAATTTGCGTTGGTCGTTGGTTGAAAAGAGCGCTCTGGCTGGTTATTCAGCAACAAATCAGAGTGCGAGTGTGACATAGTGAAGTGACATAGCAAGTAAACAAGAAGGATCACAAAGAGGCTAGCTATTATTTTGCTACATTTCTCAAATATTAGCAAACTATATATTATTAGATTATCAGACATATTTGCAGCAGCGAATCTCTCTATGGTGAGTGGCAATTACATTGATTATGGTACTAAACGATGCTTTGTTTACGCTTTGTCTGTTTGCGTCGGAAGTTTGGTTTCCCTTTGCGGAACGAGAAAACAGATACTGCCCCCGCAGAGCAGAAAGACACATCTCTCGAAAAAACGTGGTTCTCCTTTCAGTTGGCTTTTGTCTCTTTGGTGTGTTCAAATGCAGCTTTTTGGTCCAGACGCAGTCCAATGTGAGGCAACAACGCAGTTGAGTTTCGATTTTTATCAGTTGTTTGGCGTCGGCTTGGTGTAACCCGGCCCTTACAGTATCTTAGTCATTACATAAACTAGGTAATAATCCCTAAACCAACCCCTGAACATAATCCTGTGCTTTGAAATGTGCTTTTTTATTCAATGTTTTTGACGTTTATTCAATGTTTTTTAATCTCAACTTAAAAATGAAGAGAAGGTGGGACAGAGAGTAGCTCCTCCCCTTTATAAAAACCAGCTAATAGCGTTTTGTTTTCTCCCAGCTCTGACAGTAAGAGTGGTTGAGCTCAAGTGTATCGAATGAAATGCCAATGAGAAGTGTCTTGAAGGGGGCGGGGCATGTCAGATACTAGAGAGTGTTTGATTGGTCAAGGTTAGATGAGAAACTAAAGTATGAGCTAACGTAAAAAAAATCACTGATCCATTTAGGCGGAAGTGACAAACTACAAGCTTTGGATATTTATATCAGGTTTATATTCATCCCAGGCTCATTCTGAAAACGAAGCCCTATATATATTTATGGAGAGCACCAAATGCGTCCCAGGAGGTACGTTTTTTTTGCAGTTTTTGTTTTCGTGAATCCACCAGAGGCCGCTTTGTACTCTTTTTCAGATCTCAAATTTCTATCACGAGTGCCATTCACGCCTGCTGTTCTCACGTAAATCCACCAGAGGCCGCTGTCGACTGGCTGACTGACTGACAAATCGACCAATCCCCCACCAACCCTCTTCCCTAAACCCAACCAATAGTGTTTTTAAAAGCACAGATTGACCCGCCCACCGCCTTCCCTAAACCCAACCGACAGTGTTCTCAAAAGCAATCCAGAAAAAGAAAAGCCCCCTGATTTTTACCACGTTTTCAAATTTTACCACATTCTCACCCTGTTATTTACTTGTGTATTTTATTTTTTTCGTTTTGTTTTTGTCTTACCTGCTTTCTGGAACCGTTCTTCGCCAGACTCGAACCCCGTCGTCACGGTCAACTCCTCTCTGCGTCTCAAGTGTGCCGATGTACACGGCGAGCCACTGGACAAACGGGTAACAACGGGGAAGCCGTCCACACGTAGGTAAGCGATCAGCTGCTAACACGAAAAGGAACGTACTTCTGGCTACATAATTTGCAAACTCCAGAAATGTATATAGGGCTACGTTTTCAGAATGAGCCTATGTTGTTTATATTTTCAAACCGCGAATTTTGTAACACACTAGCTAGTAGATATCCTTAAAACGAAGAGACTGAAACTAACGTCTACAAATTTTTATTTTTAACTCACGGGACCTTTATTTACACAATGTAAAGTGCTTTGTATAAATGCATAGAAATCTGACTTGAGTTCACTTATATTACTCTGCTTAGTTATTCACACAGCCATATAATGCATTATGAATTACGACGCAATGCATTAATACTTTGATATCGTATTATACTGAAGACTTCAAGTAAAGTGTCACCATAAATGTTTATAATAATCAACATTTTGCCAAAAGCTGTGTCAGTTGAGCTTAACTTCTCTTGAAAGCAGAATATATTCCCGTAAGTACGCCAGTAATCGTAAGCCAGAGGATTCAGTGCTATAGTGACTCCAAAGAAAGGCTATTTTGCTTTTGTTGGGTCTCATCTGCTCTCTGCTCACGCTCTCTCGCTCCCTGCTGTATTATCTGAGTGTCAGCTCCACATGTGGCACTGATAAATTTATTCCACACGTTTATGGCCGCTGGTTTACGTGGAGATTCATCTCCAACCTGGCTTCTCCAAACTCATGACTTTTCCGTTTTATGGAAGAATGCAGAGAGATGAGCAAGTTTGGGAGGGGATAGAGAGAGAGATGCGTGTCGGGATGATTGATGTTGCAGTGTAAACGTCCCATCCTCCCTTGAAGCTTATTGTTGTAATACTGCTTTTATGATGTGCGATTTATTAGCGCATAACGTTGCGAATTCTGCTTTTTCGCTCTCCTTTGCTCATCTCGTCAAAACAATAGCAAATAGTAAAGCTTTTGCAAAACAATGGACCCTTTTCTCAAGACATTTATATATTGTATGTATGTATTTTATCATCTTTGCATTAAATTACAAAAAATTAATTACCCCTTATGCGAGGCATATTTTATTTATTTTTTTTATTATTTTTTATTTTATTTATTTATTTTTTTTCTATTTATTTTTACTTTTTTTTTTTTTTTTTTTATTATTATTTTTTTATTAATTTATCATTTATTTTTTTTGTTTGTATTTATTTATTTATTTATTATAATTTTTTTTATACATTTTTAAAATATCAAAAAAAAAAAAAATCCAGTGTCAGGACAGTAAATTTGACATTGTTCTCTCTTCTGGCTGCCTTTATCAGTCTCACACTATTTTTTTTTCGTTTTTCTGAAAGTCTTGATAACACCATCGTAGAGTTTTTCTTTTATTATTTCAGCAAATAGGATTGTAAAAAAATGATTTGTTGTCCTCTCCCATTCACTGTGCTCTAAGTTTACTCAACTATGACGACTTCCGCTACTGAGAAACCCGGAAATTAAAACAGTAAACCCAAACTAAAACAGTAACAGTTGCTGAATAATTTGGTCTACATTCACAGTTCATGTATCTTTGGAAAGAAGACACTTTGGGCTTTATTATCCATCATCTAGAGTTTATAATGTTCAAAATGAAAAAAAAGTTATAGATGTTTAAGTTATGTACAAAAATTGCACTGCACTAAACATTTTATTATTTCATAAACAGATATATGAAATTAGTCCTGGAGCAATACAGAAAAGGAATAGGTCAAAAGCCACATGTGAGTATATGTTTTGAATATGATAATAATATCATGCAAAATGTAATTTCTGGAATAATTTTTCGGAGACAATGTCTTGTGATTTTCTCCCTCCCTTTGTAAAAAACAAACTTAATCCCTTCATGTTGCCCCAACACAAATCAATAGTGTGGAACCCAGCATTTCTTTTACAGTGTAGCTCCGACCCATCAGTGCTCATTTACGCTTGCGTGTCTCGTGTTTGCGCTTTGTTTGGTTTGCCCGCCGTTTGGCTTTGATTTGGGAGACCGCGCTTAAAGCTTGGTGAAATCTGTAGAGAGACGTTTCAGGCCAAAACCTTTTTCCAATTACCCAGTCTTCATTACTGCGCTGTCATAGCTCGCTCCCTGGAACTCCGAGCCTTTACTTTATGGCCTGTGGAACAAAAAGCCCCGCTGTTGTTTTTTCATATAGACTGATTTCCTGTTCGCCCGCTTTAATACACGAGAATGGGACTCAAATATCATCCAGTAGGAGGCACAGACGTAAAATGGCATTTTCTTGCCCAAACCGAAAAGCCAGGCGCGCTCGCTACAGGTTCCACAATGGTCGCCGTCCTAATGTGTTTTTATTCAATTAGGAAGCAGTGAGTAGGTATTCCGGCTCAATTATTGTTAGTTTGGGCCTCTTAGTGTCTGATATTCGTAAGCTTGTTTTCTTTTGACAGGAAATGCAAGTAAATATGGCTGTAAAGACATTGACATTATGTTACTTACAGTACATTTATGTGTCTCTTTTTTATCTGGGGTATTTACTTGATGGATAATAATAATAATAATAATAATAATAATAATAATAATGGGATAAAATGAATGAAGAATGTTTCGTTAGTTTATTTTTTTTTATGTCTGAGCAAACTCATATGTCACATATCAATTAGTAAAGTTCCCTATAATAACATGTACTGTATGGAATTATATACTTTATGATGCACATCGCCAGTCCAGTAAAATAATAATATTAACACTACAGTATAGTATTATACTTACATAATTCTATAATTACAATATATATTTTATTTTAGGTTTTCACATTTACTTTTTTTTTTCACAAAACGTTATGGAGATGAATGACATTTTATTTAATTAAAAGTGTATGAAGCACCATTTTTGTTGCTTTATTACTATCACAAATATTTTCCCGTGGCATCATGGTGTCCCTCAATTAACTTCAGGAATTTGGATAGACAGTTCATTCAACCATTTATTTTCCTTCGACTTAGTCCCTTTATTCATTAAGGGTCTCCACAGCAGAATGAACCGCCAACTTTTCCAGCATATGTTTTACGCAGCGGATGCCCTTCCAGCTGCAACCCAGTACTGGGAAACACCCATACGCGCACACACACACACACACTCATACACCACGGCCAATTTAGTTCATTTAATTCACCTATAGCGCATGTGTTTGGACTGTGGGGGAAACTGGAGTACCCAGAGGAAACCCACGCCAACACGGGGAGAACATGCAAACTCCACACAGAAATGCCAACTGACCCAGCCAGGACTCGAACCAGCGACCTTCTTGCTGTGAGGTGACAGTGCTAACCACTGAGCCATTGTGTCGCCCTTGTCGCCTTATTACTATCACAAATCTTTTCCCGTGGCATCATGGGAAAGTAAAGTGTCCATCAATTAACTTCAGGGATTTTTCAGGGCTTATTTGGATACACAATTAATCTTGGTTGAATGTCAAAAAGCACATGGTTATACTTGATACTAAGCATTTTTTGTGCTTTTACGTTTTGAAATATTACGATCTAATATTTATTCAAAGTCTGAATCTTATAGTGTCCCTATACTTCTATTTTAAAGACTTCTCGATATTACCTTATCAAATAAATGAAAGAACTAGCTGATCAAACTGGGGATGCACCACATTTTTGGCGAAAGAGAAAAATGGATGACAACGAGCAGAAGAAAAGGGCTACGCTGCTTGTCATGACGACTCTATTTTATGGTTTATAGAGCATAATGATGACTGTAGATATTTTTATATGGGTATTGTAAAGGCCAATTTAACAAAACAACTGGAAACTCTTAAATATGCCAAGTGTTCTAATAGTTTTGTCCACTGTATTTGTTTCTGTTCAATTTTATGTTATTGTCAATGAATTGTGTTTATTTTATTGTCTTGTGTTTTTTTTTTTTTAAATCAATATAACGCGTGTACACTCTTTGATGATCTCAAATTTCTTTCGCGGTCTTCTTCTCGCATAAATCCACCAGAGGGCGCAATATGCACTTCAGCCGACCCGGCCAGCTAGCTGTCGACTGACTGACTGACCGACTGACCCACCCACACCCGTCCCTAAACCCCAAAAAACATTTTCAAAAGTAATGTAGAAAAAGAAAAGCTGTCACGGCCGCGTGATTTCACCACGTTTTCAGCCTGTTGCTTATTTATTTATTTATTTTTTGCTTTTGTTTTACCTGGCTTCTGGAACCATTCTTTACTGGACTTGAACCCCATCGTCGCAGTCAACTCAACTCCATGTCCCACGGCGTACACGGCGAGCTACTGGGCAAACTGGTAACACCGCAAAAGCCGTCCATACAGAGGTAAACGGTCAACTGCTAGCGCTAAAAGGAACAGAAGCCGGCAGCGGCATCATACTGCCCCATAGCGTTCATTTTAAAGACGTAATGTAGCCATATGTACCTCTGGCTACGTAATTTGCCCTCTCCAGAAATGTAGACAGGGGTACGTATCCACAATGAGCCTGTTAGAATTTTTCAGCCTGATATCAAGAGGAAACGTAACTATTTCACATTTTGTCAGTTTAGTGGCTAATTCGTAAGAAGTCATAGAGAGAGTTCAGTCGTACAGAAATGTACAATTTTTAAAGAGGCATGTCACCAAACCCTTTAACCCAACCGTCATTAGCACATAAGCAATCCTTACTAAAATGTTCAAATAAGATCGTACAAATTCATACGAATTAGCCACTAAATCCCAAAGTTACAAATTGGCGTGAGATGGCGTAACCTTTTGAATTTACACAGAACATTTGTAAATTTCATTTGCAAATTCTCCTTTTGCGTTTGATGTGGACCTAGAATTACTCTCTGCATGAAAGATAATATTCGAAAAAGCAGAACAGTTGCTGAAAAATAGATATAATGCTCATTTTAATCATTTATCCAGTTTCCACGCTTATTGCTAACAATAGCTAGCATTCCAGATTAGCACGTGGCACTTCAGCTTCTCTGACAGCACACTTCAGCAGGATTGAATAACCTTTTTTTTACTCAAGCACCCTGACATGACCCGGCACAAGGCAACAGTAGCTGCAGGTGTACAAGAGGAGACTGTTTTTTATGTGTTTAGCAGCAGTAGCAGATTCAGCGCTCTGCTCCAGCTGCCTCCTCAGGTGAGTTACCTGCGCTGACGGGACGCTCTAAACCCCCTGTATTCAGTGACATGGGCACCGCTGCTCTGCGCTCAAATATCACTTAACACTGATTAACCCGCGCTGGGTCCGACGCCGGGTCCCTCACTTGCCCACCTGCCAGCTGACTGCCATTAGAAGTTCCCTTATCTGGCCTCAGATCTGTCTACAATGGAGCCCGGGCCTAGCCGAGGGGTTAAGGAGCCTTCTTAAATAATAAATCATTAGCTAAATACTTTTTGTTCGTTTGTGTCGTGTTACACGTACCTCAATTTGCTTCTCCCGGCGCAGTGTCTCATTCAGCAGATGCCTGGTCTGTGTCTGCTCTGTTCAACCACTGCAAGACACAAATCTCTTGTCTTTGCTTCATTACTGCATGTGTTTTTGAGTCAGATTTAAGAAAACAGCACTAAAAAAGATGGTAGATAAACTGGTAACACCTTAAAATAATGTTCATTAGTTAATGTGTTTACTAACATGAACAAACGATTTATTTATTACAGTATTTATTCAACTTTGTTAATGTGAGTTAAATAAGGTTAGTTCATGTTAACTCACTGTGCATAAACTAATGTTAACAAGCGCAACTTTGGATCTTAATAATGCATTAGCTCATGTTGAACTATGATTAATAAATGCTTTACAAGATTATTGATACTTATGTTAGTAAATACATGAACTAATGGAGTATTTGTATTGTGCATTTCACATACGATTATGACGTTTGTTATAAATATTGCTTATTGTGAATGGCATTGGGTGATATGGTGGCTCAGTGGTTAGCACTGTCGCCTCACAGCAAGAAGGTCGCTGGTTCGAGTCCTGGCTGGGTCAGCTGGCATTTCTGTGTATAGTTTGCATGTTCTCCCTGTGTTGGCATGGGTTTTCTCCAGGTGCTCCGGTTTCCCCCACAGTCCAAACACATGCGCTATAGGTGAATTGGATAAACTAAATTGGCCGTAGTGGATGAATGTGAATAAGTGTGTATGGATGTTTTCCAGTACTGGGTTGCAGCTGGAAGGGCATCCGCTGTGTAAAACATATGCTGGAATAGGTGGCGGTCCATTCCACTGTGGCAACCCCTGATAAATAAGGGACTAAGCCCTAAAATGAATGAATGAATGGCATTGTAATTTCGGTTTTACACATTTGTTTTCCATTTTCTGTTGTATGTACTGTTAAAGCTAAAGGATTTGATGTGAAATGAGGGGAACTTAAATATAGCGTTATATTGTTTGTAGGGTTGTGGTTTTATTTATGAATACTTGAAGCTTATTTTCGTCTATTTTTGGAAAAAAGACAGAAATTCTGAAACTGACAGTTGGTCAGAATAAAACAAATGTTTTATAAAATCAAGGTTATTTCACCAACTAGTGATTTCTTTACTCCTCTGTAGTTAAAACATTGGTATTGTGTTGTCTAAGAAATTCATAAAAACTTTCCTGAAAATATTTGATGAAAATAAGAAAGAAAGAAAGTTTGGTAAATGTGCAGAACATTTTACTTGAGAGCAAGTAAATTTTTTAAATTTGAGAATAAAATATATTTGTACAATTTTAACCACAAAAAATATATCCATGCCCAGGAGTTACGTTTTGTTGCAGTTTTTGTTTTCTCGAATCCACCAGAGGCCACTGTGTACGCTTTTTGAAACCCCAAATTTCTCTTTCGAGTTCCATTCGGGCCTGCTGTTCTTGTGTAAATCCACCAGAAGCCGCTGTCGACTGACTGACTGACTGACTGACCGATCGACTGGCCCACCCTCCTCCTTCCCTTAACCCAACCAATAGTGTTTTCAAAAGCACAGATTGACCAGCGCCCACCCACTTCCCTAAACCCAACCGACATTTTTAAAAAGCAATCCAGAAAAAGAAAAGCCCTTGCGGCAGCCTGATTTTTGCAACGTTTTGATTTTACCACATTCTCACCTTGTTATTTACTTGTTTATTTAATTTTTTGGCTTCTGTTTTTGTCTAACCTGCTTTCTGGAACCATTGTTTGCCAGACTCGAACCCCGTCATCGTGGTAGACTCCTTTCTGCGTTTCAAGTTCGCCGACGCAAATGGCGAGCCACTGGACAAACTGGTAACAACGTAAAAGCCGTCCATACGGAGGTAAGCAGTCAGCTGGTAAGCGTGATAAGGAACGGCGTCATACCGCCCCGTAGCGTTCGTTTTAAAGACGAAATGCAGCCATACGTACTTCTGGCTACATAATTCACGATCTCCAGAAATATATATAGGGTTACGTTTTCAGAATGAGTCTGTTGAAAAAAATGTGTTCACCAAAAATATATATTTTGTGCAAAGAACTTTTATGTTTACAAGAGTAAGACAAATACTGTATCTATATATTATATATCTACAACACCTGTGCACATATGATGAGATTTTACGCAACTTTTTTTAAGCACAAGAAACACAGGAAAAACAGTTGCATATACTGTAATACAATGGTGGCGCGGTGGTGCAGTGGGTAGCGCTGTCGCCTCACAGCAAAAGGTCGCTGGTTCGAGCCTCGGCTGGGTTAGTTGGCATTTCTGTGTGGAGTTTGCATGTTCTCCCCGTGTTGGCGTGGGTTTCCTGTGGGTGTAGGTGATTTGGGTTAGCTAAATTGTTCGTAGTGTATGAGTGTGTGTGAATGAGAGTGTGTGGGTGTTTCCCAGTACTGGGTTGCAGCTGGAAAGGCATCCGCTGTGTAAAACATATGAGGCAACCCCTGATTAATAAAGGGACTAAGCCGAAAAGAAAATGAATGAATGAATACTGTAATACACAAACTTCTTCAAACTTATGCATTGACAATTTCTCATCCATGTGGCAATGTTTTCCATGCAAACTGAAAAAAGGTCACCCAAGCTTATTGCACATCACAGTTCTATCTAATGCAAAAGTCTGAGAAATCTTGCTCCCTAACACTATAGCTTGCCTTTAAAAAACAAGTGTGCTTCAATGCTAAAATACTTTTCTCTATAAGAGCGAAAGAAACCCTTATATTTTCATGTGGCCTTTACCATCTACCTCTGTTCATTGACATTTAATGGTGCTCACACAATGCAACAGCCAATATTTTTCTACTCCTCAAGGGTGGGGTCACGGGGCAACGAATTGCGTAAGAAAACAACTTTTCTGTTTTCTCTGTAGACACACACACACACACACACACACACACACACACACACACACACACA
>CAIGQV010019164.1:3945225-3970884 GCA_903798115.1 Danio jaintianensis
CACACACACACACACACACACACACACACACACACACACACACACACGTGTATTTGTTAGGCACACTCATAAAGCAGAGAATAGATTAGGCATTCTTTTGGGTATGACTTGCGTAAAGTGATTATAAGTCATCTCAGCCCAACGAATTTAGACTTCTTGACGCCCCCTCTGTTGCTGCCCCCCAGTCAGATTCGTGTAATCAGATTAAATGCTAACAGAGGCTCAAGAGTGCCTGGACACACATACATTGCTACTTTGATGCCGCTGTGTCGGAGACAGACGACATTAGTCCTGTCTGCGGCCCTTCAGCCCTGGAACCATGTCATCTCAATCTGCAGAGAGAATAAAGCACGTCGCCTCGAGCTGATGCATTAGTAAACAGCGAATGCTCACACTCCCGCAGCTGCTCTCTCTCTCTTTCTCTCTCTTTCTGTTTATGCTTTTGAAACTAAAGGTTTTCAATGGATCTTTGCAACACCTTTCAACAAAGACACTCTTCTTTTCAGGCTCTATGGAGTTCTTCGGGGCATATGGTTCTTGGCTATAGCTTTTTCTGAGGCGTGTTATGATGTATGTTTTAGTTTTTGTTAAACCTCGCGTTCTGTTGATTGACTTTTTATATACTGTGTTGATATGGTTGTTTTTTTATGATACTAGTTCCAAATTGATACCATTAGGTACTAGTACCCACACTGTAAACCGTATTTTGTGATTCATTTATTTTTATTTTTTTGTTTATTTATGCTTTAAAATTGCATTATGGACCTTGATCTTTCTTCCAACAACTTTCAACCTTGAAAAGTTTGACTTTTATGAACATTTTTAATAGTTTAACGTGATATATTGTCTGGAGGGGCGACACGGTAGCTCAGTGGTTAGCACTGTCGCCTCACAGCAAGAAGGTCACTGGTTCGAGTCCCGGCTCCGGTTTCTCCCACAGTCCAAACACATGCACTATAGGTGAATTGAATAAACTAAATTGTCCGTAGTGTATGAGTGTGTGTGAATGAGTGTGTATGGATGTTTCCCAGTACTGGGTTGCAGCTGGAAGGGCATCCGCTGTGTAAAACATATGCTGGATTAGTTTGGCGGTTCATTCCGCTGTGGCGACCCTTGATGAATAAAGGGACTAAGCCGAAGGAAAATGAATGAATGAATATTGTCTGGGTTGATGTATATTACGCTACAAAACCTTGAAACAAACTGCCAGTATATTTTCTGTTATTTTCACAGACTTATTTCTTTATATATTATTTCAAACTACTAAAATGTCAATAAAAAGCACTTTGTTAAACTGTAGAGTTGAATTTTCAACATCAAAAGTCGACAGAGCAGAGATCAAGCTCCCATAATGCAATTCACAGCCGTAAATAAATGGAAAACACTTGTGAATCACAAAATACGGAAACTGTTCATTAACAGATATTTTTTTAAGTGTATGGGGCCTGAATTGATACATAAAAAAGAGCCGTGGAATGGTGGTGAATAACATTAATGAACAGATTTTATTGAAAAAACAACTGAACAATATATTAAACAATGTAAATGTAAATAAAAAAAAGCTATTTTGTCACCCACAAAAATGTCACAACCGTTTGGGGGAAAACAACCCATTAGAATGAATGTATGGAGACCTTGTCAGGTGCTTTGTTTTCGCTTTTTTCACTTATTTATTTTTGCTTGATTTAATATCAAAAAGTTGCTCTGTACCATTTTTCATCTTTGAAAAGTTTAAAAGTCCCGATCTTAAGTTTTAAACTCTGCCAAATAAACATACAGAAGCCTGTAGGAATGTTGGGTTCCACACAATTCCTTCATGTTGTTCCAACACAAATTGATTAATTTAGCTTAATTGTTTTTACAAATTTAAGTGGATTGAACATTAAACAATTAAGTTGCCCCCCTAAAAAATACTCAATAATTGTGTTGATTCAGCTCATTTTAAATAAGCAGTTTGAACGAGCAGCAAAATAGATTTTTTGTTATGCACTGACATTAGGAAAGGATGGTTAATTTGGCAGTGGTGTCATTTTTGGTGATAAAAAGCTAAATTTGCACAACAACTCCGGGTTACTGCTATTCATTTCCAGTGGAGGGGGAAAAATAGTTTTCCCCCACGTAGACTCTGTCCCCAAGCCACGCCCCCAGCTATGATACGACACCAACCAAGTCGATATAGGCTCATTCTGAAATGTAGCCCTATATACATTTCTGGAGATCGCGAATTATGTAGCCAGAAGTACGTATGGCTGCATTTCGTCTTTAAAACGAACACTACGGGGCAGTATGATGCCGTTCCTTTTCGTGCTAGCAGCTGACCTCCGTATGGACTGCTTTTCCGCTGTTACCAGTTTGTCCAGTAGCTTGCCATGTACGTCGGCGGACTTGAGACGCAAGGAGGAGTTGACAATGACGACGGGGTTTGAGTCCGGCGAAGAACGGTTGCAATCGAGTCAATCGGTGCTTTTGAAAACACTGTTGGTTGAGTTTAGGGAAGGAGGAGGGTGGGTCAGTCAATCGGTCAGTCAGTCAGTCGACAGCGGCCTCTGGTGGATTTACACGAGAACAGCAGGCACGAATGGCACTCGCAAGAGAAATTTGAGATCTCAAAAAGCATACACAGCGGCCTCTGGTGGATTCGCAAAAACTGCAAAAAAACGTAGCTCCCGGGATGTATTTGGCGCTCTCCAGAAATTTATATAGCGGTACGTTTTCAGAATGAGCCTGGGTTGAACCAAGTCTATAAAATCGAATCCTTCTAACCCAACTATAGTATTTTAACACTAAATAACAGCAAAGTAGTTCAAATTCTCGGTATGCTATAACTGCGAGAATACAAAACACGAGTTTTCAGGACACCCAATGATTGCATAATCCCCACGGACCAATGGTAGGTCAAAGGTGTTTTAGACAAAAAAGTACTCCCCAAAAAGTTTGCTTTGGTGAGCTGTTTCAAGCTGGCAAAATGAACTCAAAACAAACTTCGTTTTGGCTGAATTTAGTAATTTCATACGTAATTTTCTCTTACAGTAAGTTACACTCTAGTGCTAATTTAGAGGTTAGTAATTAGTGTTTGCTTAACTGAAAAAAAACTGAAAGTCATTGGTAGGTCTTTATATGTTTCATGGTCAAACTTATGCAGGTAAGTGCGTCACTATTTCAATCAATAAAAATGTGCATAAATGCCATTAAAAAGAGAATGAGAGTAATTTGCCATTTAAATTATTATTATTTTTTATATATTTCTCAATACTTTTGATGTACATTGAGCATACATTTGAAGGATTCTCTCAAAGGTCAGTAGCAGTGCACACAAGCAACACAAACACAACAATTAGCTATTATTTCAAAACATTGCGGATAATAATTACAATGCAATAAAAGGGGAATTATTATCTTGTAACGAAATTAGATTTAGGGCCATCTGGAATAAACTGGAATAAAGAACGGCTTGTTGCTTCGCTGTGGGTGGTTTCACCAAGGGCCATAAACCCGAAATTTATGCTACATGTGGATTCAAATAGACTTACGGCGTCACAATTAAAAAAAAACATAATCACTCTCTGTAGCTTTTATATAGCCCGATAAGTCGATAGATTTTTATCTTTGGTGTTATTTGGTAAAGCCTAACATCTTGCACTTGAATAAGATCCGTTAAGATAGTACTTTAAAGCCATTCGGAAAACACTCATTTGCAAGGAGTTCTAAAGTAGGAACTGTTCAGATCATGGACCCTGGTGATTTCAGTCTCGTCTGACCAAAAAGATCAAGAAAACGGACTACGATTACCATAACTGGTATGTCAACATGTGCTGTATTTGACCAGCCTTGGCCCAGAGGCAGCGTTTATAAGCATAACTTAAGATCATATCAACAACACTGACATTTAAGTAGGTTCATAATATGAGCAGTTGCACTAAAGACAAGACGGCACTGTTGATCATATCATTAATTGTCATACATACTGCCGTTTTTTTCACATTTAATAAACTCGTTTTGTATCCTAGAATACATGTACTGTCTGTTCCATGGCATACTGTAGCCATTCCAAGTATATCAAATCAAATCAAATGTATTTATAAAGCACAATAAAAACTACAGTAGCTGACCACTGTACTGTAAAATATTTCTGCTAAAAAACATCAAATAGATATAAATGACCACAGTGCATAAAAAAAAACACAAAGAGGGTAGAAGAAACAGATTAATGAGAATTTTGTGTACTTTATGGACAGTAAAGGCAGATTTATACTTCTGCGTCGAGTGCACGTGGATGGTCTGGCGCAGTCACATACACTAAAAAAATTATTCATTGGATTAACTACTTTTTTTAACATAAGTTGTTGTAAACAAATTTTATGGGCTGAATTTAAACAAACAAATTAAATTTAGTTAAATGTTCAGCTTAATTTGTTTGTTTAAATTCAGCTGATATAAATTGTTTGCAAAAATTTGCAATGAACCATTTTTTTCAGTGTACCCTTTGCCGTGAATGATGCTGTCCCTGTTACGATTATCAACTGGAGTGCCCACTGAACTCATTACAGGGCACTCCAGCTATCTGTATGTACTACCTGTTATTCACATGAACTACAAGTACCATGATGCTTTGCGTCAATCCACATGAGCTACAGCTGTGTGTGTGTAATCAGGGGGATCAGGATGATTTTACCCATACTCGAAATTGGTCCTCTGCTTTTAACCCATCCAAGTGTGCGCACACACATTTTGAGTGAGGACACATACACAAACACACAGCAAGCAGCTATTGCTTCCGGTGCCCAGGGAGCAATTACTGCAGAGATGCCCTAAGTAGGGCCCACGGGACAAAATTATCCCATGGTAACTTTTGATCCCATCTGAGAAGAGATTTAGAATGAAAATTGCAGCCAATGCCTTCAACAGAGATCGTCATTTCAAATTTAACGTAACCTTTTGTTTGTTTAATTGTTGAGCTACAAAAAAGTCAACTGAAATTAAATGTTTCAATAAAATTTTGTGAATGAATCAAATTTTTTACATTTTTCGAAGATAGAGGACAAGACATCGATGAGCAAA
Source organism: Danio jaintianensis (assembly GCA_903798115.1). Lineage (NCBI taxonomy): Eukaryota > Metazoa > Chordata > Actinopteri > Cypriniformes > Danionidae > Danio > Danio jaintianensis. Next base: position 3,950,284 of record CAIGQV010019164.1, read on the forward strand.
TCAAGCTTGAGGTTCAGCTTGACTCGTGCATTCAACATTGAACACCGTTGTGTTATAAATGTGTTTGTTTGTGTTTTTATTGTAAGAAGTTTATTATAAAATGTTAAAAAAAAAGTATAATTATTCATATGATTTAAGTATTTTTTCTATTTATTCATTCATTCATTTTCCTTCGGCTTAGTCCCTTATTTATCAGGGGTCGCCACAGCGGAATGAACCACCAACTATTCCGCCATATGTTTTACGCAGTGGATGCCCTTCCAGCCACAACCCAGTACTGGGAAACACCCATACATATACTCATTCACACACACTCATACACTACGGTCAATTTAGTTTATTCAATTCACCAATAGTGCATGTGTTTGGACTGTGGGGGAAACCAGAGTAACCGGAGGAAACCCACGGCAACACGGGGAGAACATGCAAACTCCACACAGAAATGCCAACTGGCCCAGCCAGAACTCGAACCAGAGACCTTCTTGCTGTGAGGCAACAGCCCTAACCACTGAGCCACCGTGACGCCATTTTTTTTTCAATTTATTTTTCAATATTAATAAATTAGGAAATTACCATGGCAGCTTTAATGTAATAGTTTGGCATATTTTCCTTCAGCCCACCCCCTCAATCAAGTGTGTTTTTTTGGCCCTTCATAAGAAAAAGTTTTGGCACCCCTGAATTAGGGGTTAGGTGCCTTGCTCAGGGTTACCTCAGCGGGGTATCGATGATGGAGAGTGTACGGTTCGTTCACTCCCCCAACTTCAATTCCTTCCGGGACCAGGAATTTCGATTACAAGTCCTGCCATTCACTTTCTCAATCTATTATACTGCGTAAAACCTGTTGCACATAACAAGTTGAACAAACTCCGGCTGCAGAGTAAGTTTTTAGTTTTGACAAAACCAAAAGTTTCACAATGCTTGATATAAATGTTGTCTGTTAACTCAGGGTTTTCAAGAATCTGTGATTAACTCTGGACCGCCTGTAGTTGAATGTGTGGTAAAGTCTAGAATGGATTAGAGCTTTATATGGCATGCGCACACTATACAACAATAGTTAGTATTTTTACGTTATTGTGAACAGGGTAAGTTTAGGGTTGGGGTAGGGATAGACATTAATAAAACACAATGTAACGGGTCACACAGCTGATGTAGCGAAAGCTTGGGAAGGTAACTTAGGGAAAATATTCGATCCCACTTTATATTAGGTCTCTCTCATGTTCTCTCTCTCTCTCTCAGTTTTTTTTCTCACCCTTCCTCTCGTTCCCTGCCCCCACCAGGCTGTAGCAGCGCTGATAGGCATCTCTGCTGGAGTCTGCCTGTGTTTCTGCAGACAAACTGCCTCCACCAGCCACACTGTTCTCCCTGGGAACCCTCCATGAACCCTCCACTCCTTTATTGCCCCGTCTACCCCTGCGCACGAGCCTCTGCGCCAGCCTGCCCTCCACCCACACCAGGCCACGACCAGACTCTCACACGGGTCAGAGTTCAGCTGCGTTCTTCCACTCTGAAGTACTGTACAGTAAACCAAAAATAGCCCGCCAGAACTTGATGCATGCTCACATGGTGTGTCTACTGTGATGCAAGCATGCACAGTCAGAAATAAAGATACCAAATCTTTCACTGGAGTGGTACCTTTTCGAAAGGTAGAGTTTTGTACCATACAGGTGGACATTAATACCTTTTGTACCTTTAAGAATGACTTTTATAACTTTAAGATACTATGAGGTACACATTTGTACTTTTTTAGATAATAATATGTACATTTAAGGAACTGTTAGGAACAAAAATGTATCTTTTGAAAGGTATAGATTTTGTACCTTTATTTCTGAGAGTGTGTCCCTGTCCCTCTAGGGTTTTGCAGTTCTGTGATTGCGGAATTAAATGCAAAATCAAGCAAATGCCACAAAATTCTGTTTGTCGAAACTTTGAGCAGTCCTAGACACATTGTGTTACGTTATCGCATCTATTAACTGGTTAAGTGTACTTTTGCACAAATCGATCTAACAGGCATGGAGCAAGTGCAGGGTCATTACTTTTGAGTGAAGTATACCTTTAATATACAGTAAATATGAGAAATATTTACACAATATTCAGAACAAACTTACATTTGCAATCAAAAGACTAGCATCAAAAGTCTGTGTTTAACGTGACCTCTTTAGTACCAAAGTCTTTAGTCTTTTCTGAAATTATGAGCTATTTAATATCAAGCATCTTTCAGCATTTCTAAGAGTTCTTCCTTAGATTTAGCATGTTCTATCTTTCTTTTTGTCTCCAGATGAATCTCATACATTGTTGCTTATACATACTGTATATAATATTCAGGTTTGGACTCTGTGGAGGCCATTTCATGACTGTCTTTGTTTCATAAGCTGTTTTTTTTCATTTTTCTCAGAATATGATTTCATTACATTAGCAGTGTGTTTGGGATCATTATCATGCTGAAAAATAAAACTATTACAAATTAGGTGCTTTTTAGTCTGTACAACCTGTCTGTACATTTCAGCATTCACAATCCCATAAATTCAGGCAATATTGGCAGAAATGCAGATCAAACCAAGGCAGAAACTGCAGTATTTTTCATTCATTCTTCCATCTTTCTCTAACTCTTTCTTTTATATGTCTTAAACAATTAGACCCAAAAAATCCAACTGGAACCTGTATTTTCTGGTTGTATTTTAATAAAGAGAATGAGAAGTAATATATAATGAGAAGTAGTAAATAAAATGTAACTGGGGGCCTAAGACTTTTGCACAGTATCGTATGTATGTATGTATGTGTATATATAAAATACAAAGAAATACAACAAATATTTACATATCTTTTTATATATTATGTATAAATTGTATTATGTAAATACAAGCTTTTATTTCAGTGAGATTAATCATGATTAATCTTTTGACAGTACTAGAAAATATCTATATATTTAAAGATTTTCCACGTACTGTATGCATTTCACAGTAAAACAACACAAGAAATGTCATTCATTTTGAGAAAAGTCTCCACAAAATCAGTCATTTTTGAGAAACTCTCTTGTCCGTGCAGAGTCTCATGTGTGAACCGTTGGCTCCTCTAAATCAGCAGTGGTCCAGCATCTCCGCTCCGCTTCCTGCGACTGCCCTTCGGATGACCTGAGGAGCTCGGGCCGCTCAGAAACGCAGTTGTTTGCTGCGCGGCGTTCGCATTCCTGCTAGGCTATCTCTGCCATCACTTGACAGGAATTATATAATTGCTGCCTGTGATCTCATTCTCCTCAAAGAGCATTTTGAAGTTTCCTTTCCTTTCTTTCCCCTTTTGGTTTCCTCTCCCACTCGTTTAAATGTTAAAATTGCTCGCATTAAATCACCCTCTTCCTTCGATCCCCCACAACATTCTCCGTTTCCCTCTCCCGCTATTTTGCAGTCAATCCCTCTGTTCTTATCAAATTGTTTATGATATTCTTATCGCTGTAATGTGTGTGTGTGTGCATGTGGAGGTGCATGCTTAACCACACTCATTTAGCAAACACAGAGATGAAGTGATACAAAGCAACATTTATATGTAACTACTGGTGTGATCAAAATTGTACTGTACATAAAGCATTAGCCAGGCCTGTGACCTACTGACCAAATGTTAAGACTCAACCCGTAATGAACCTGAAATTGCTCACAGTATCTGAAGTCTTGTAAAACTGCATGGTGTTACAGTTGAAGTCTGTATATTCCCCCCCCCCCAATTTAACGGAGAGAAGATTTTTTTCAACACATTTCTAAACATAATAGTTTAATAACTCATTTCTAATAACTGATTTCTTTTATCTCTGCCATGATGACAGCACATAATATTTGACTAGATATTTTTCAAGATACTAGTATTCAGCTTAAAGTGACATTTAAAGGCTTAATTAGGTTAATTAGGCAAGTTAGGGTAATTAGACAAGTCATTGTATAACAGTGGTTTGTTTTGTAGACAATTTAAAAAATATATTGCTTAAGGGGGCTAATAATATTGACCTTAAAATGGTCTTTAAAAAATTAAAAACTGCTTTTATTCTAGCTGAAATAAAACAAATCAGACTTTCTCCAGAAGAAAAAATATTATAGGAAATACTGTGAAAAATTGCTTCCTCTGTTAAACGTCATTTGGGAAATATTTGAAAAAGAAGGAAAATGCACAGGATGGAGAATAATTCTGACTTTAACTGTATATATATTCAGTTGAAATCAAAATGATCAGCCTTTCCGTGAAATTTGTATTCTTTAATTATTTGTAATTCACTAAATATTTTACAATTTGTTGTTTAATGGAGAAACACTTTAACGCACTGTAAAAAGTGCTGGGTTCCACACAATTCATTCAAGTTGTCCCAAAACAAATCGATTAACTTAACAAATTTAAGTGGATTGAACATAAAATAATATTTATTTATTTATTTATTGTTGTACTTTTTTTATTTATAATTTTTTATATAATTATAACTATGTGAAAAAAGTTCCTAAAATGAATAAAGACAGTGTTTAAAAAGTAAGGATTTGTAAAACAATTAAGTTAACTTAATCGATTTGTGTTTGGACAACATGAATGAATTGTGTGGAACCTGCATTATTTTACAGTGTTTGTTCTGTAGCCAATCGAAGAAGAAGAAAAAAAAACATTTAGGGGGCTTATAATATAGAAAGTGAGAATTTATAAATATATTACAAACGTTGACATCAAAATATGAACTGATTTATATGTGTAACAAATATAAATAGCATTTACTTCGTTTGAAGCAAAGTAAATGCTATTTAGATTTATTACACATATAAAGCAGTTCATATTTTGAGGTCAACGTTTGTAATATATTTATAAATTCTCAGTTTCTGTGAATTTACAGTTTATAGTTATTTAGAATTTTATGATTTATAGTTTATATGATTATTCCGAATTGTTAAAAACAACACAACAAATCAATGTTTGGGGAAATTAAAATCATCCAAATTTCCTTTTTGTCTTATAAAAATATGCTATCGGACCTTTAAAGAATTAAACAAAAATGTTAACATTTTACATGCAAAGACATTTAGAATTTTCAAGTAGTCTTATGATTTTTTCATAGCTGTAAATGCTATATAATACTTTTGTTTTATTCTGGAGAAAGTTTTTCTTTTAATTTGGCTGAAAAAAGCTGTCTTTAATTAATTTTTTATAAGGTCTATATTATAAGCCCCCTAAATTTATTTTTTCTTCTTCTTCGATTGGCTACAGAACAAACACTGTAAAATAATGCAGGTTCCACTCAATTCATTCATGCTGTCCAAACACAAATCGATTAAGTTAACTTAATTGTTTTTACAAATCATTACTTTTTTAAGCACTGTCTTTATTCATTTCAGGAACTTTTAACGTGTATTAAAGAAAACGAAACATAATTATATTAAAACAATTATAAATAAATAAATGCTATCTTTTGTTCAATCCGCTTTAAATTTGTTAAGTTTACTTAATCGATTTGTGTTGGGACAACTTGAATGAATTGCATTTTGAATGAACCTGCATTTTTTTACAGTGCACTGTAAAAAAAAAAAAAAAGTGCTGGGTTCCACACAACTCTTTCATGCTGTAGGAACACAGTGGCTCAGTGGTTAGCACTGTCGCCTCAAAGCAAGAAGGTCGCTGGTTCGAGTTGACATTTCTGTGTGGAGTTTGCATGTTCTCCCCGTGTTGGCGTGGGTTTCCTCCAGGTGCTCCGGTTTCCCCCACAGTCCAAACACATGCGCTATAGGTGAATTGGGTAAACAAAATTATCCGTAGTGTATTAGTGTGTGTGAATGAGTGTGTATGGATGTTTCCCAGTGCTGGGTTGCGGCTGGAAGTTCATCCGCTGTGTAAAACATATGCCGGAATAGTTGGCGGTTCATTCCACTGTGGCGACCCAAATCAGAGACTAAGTCGAAGGAAAATGAATGAATAAAATTTAAGTAGATTAAAGATAAAACAATTAAATTGTCCCAATGAAATCTCAAGAATTGTGTTGATTCAGTTCCTTTTAAATAAGTTGCTTGAACAATCGTTTGATTCTTTTATTATTATCGCATGAAAATAAGTTGAAACTGTCAATTTTCTCACGTCAAACTTGAAGAGGAAACCGAACAACAGTGTGTTTCTCTGACGTTTGGGTTTTTTTCTTTCTCTGTCCGATGCAGAATTGTTGCCACATGACATCATGTTAGTCAGTAATGATGTTGTGGCACACTGAGTGGTCAGGTAGTGGTCAGAAGAGTCCGTGTGTGTGTGTATGTGTGTGTGTGTGTGTGTGTGTGAGTAATAAACAGGGTCGTGACCTCGGCGCTGCTGAACAGAGCTGATCACGCAGTAATTGAGAGAAGTCACACTTCAGCTTCCCTTTAATGTGATGGATGGCCCGCTCTGAGCATTCATACAGGGGCTGATCTGGGGTCAGATTCATCTGTATGCATGCACTGATGTTGGGCAGGAAAACAGATCTGGGATCAGTGAGCTTGGGGTGCGCTGTGAGTCACAGGAAGTGTGTGTGTGTGTATGTGTAATTATTACTTTAATTACACTGAAAAAAATGGTTCATTGCTTCATTTACTACATTTTTTGAAGGTAAATGGTTGCAAATGATTTATATGGGCTGAATTTAAACAAACAAATGAAGTTGAACATTACTAAATTTAACTTGTTTGTTTAAATTCAGCTCATATAAATTGTGTGCAACCACTTACCCTAAAAAAAATGTAGTAAATCCAATGAATATTATTTTTTTCAGTGTATACGCATGAGTGTTGGAAATATAGAAACCATTCAATTGTTTAAACAAATCTGAATGAAAAGTTATGAGGAAAATGAAAAGATTGCATGGAAATGTTCAGCTTCTCTGGATTTATTGGGGTTGGGTTTGAGTAAAATGCTAATATAGATTTGTTTTATTCTATATTCTTTATTCTATTTTAAAATCTGGCAACATTTTTTCACAGACTTAAAAAATATATATGTTTTGCAGAAAGTGAAAATTGGTCAAAACTAATGAAGTTTTCATTGGTTGGGATTGAAAATTAGGACTATTCCACCAAATATTGGTGTCTTAATTCTTCTGAAATTAAAACGTTTGTGATGCGTTTTCTAAAAGTCAATCAAAAACCCTGAAGTTGTCAGTAGTTTAAAGAATAAAACAAAATGTTTTCTGAAACATTCATTTATTCATGCGTTCATTCATTTTCTTTTGGCTTAGTCCCTTTTTTAGTTTAATTATCAACTATTCCAACTATTCCGGCATATGTTTTACGCAGTGGATGCCCTACCAGCCACAACCCAGTACTGGGAAACACCCATACACTCTCACATTCACACACACACTCATACACTACGGCCAATTTAGTTCATCCAATTCATGAATAAAGAATGGTACCAAAACACCCTCCAACAGCAACTTCTTCCAACAATCCAACAACAGTTTGGTGAAGAACAATGCATTTTCCAGCACGATGGAGCACCGTGCCATAAGGCAAAAGTGATATCTAAGTGTCTCGGGGACCAAAACGTTGAAATTTTGGGTCCATGGCCTGGAAACTCCCCAGATCTTAATTCCATTGAGAACTTGTGGTCAATCCTCAAGAGGCGGGTGGACAAACAAAAACCCACTAATTCTGACAAACTCCAAGAAGTGATTATGAAAGAATGGGCTGCTATCAGTCAGCATTTGGCCCAGAAGTTGATTGAGAGCATGCCCAGTCCAATTGCACAGGTCTTGGAAAAGAAGGGCCAACACTGCAAATACTGACTCTTTGCATAAATGTCATGTAATTGTGGATAAAAGCCTTTGAAACGTATGAAGTGCTTGTAATTATATTTCAGTGCATCACAGAAACAACTGAAACAAAGATCTAAAAGCAGTTTAGCAGCAAACTTTGTGAAAACTAATATTTGTGTCATTCTCAAAACTTTTGGCCACGACTGTACTGTAATTTGTTGACATGTCATTGCGATGCAGAAAGGAAAAGACAGCACTGCATAGCACAAAGAAAAAGAGGGAAAAACACTAAAGTAGAAGTGAACATAAGACAATCTTCTTTGAGATGAATTTTCGTTAGAAAAGAGGTCAAGATTCATCTGGAAGCAATTGACCAATTCAGGGCAGACTTAGAAAAAAATATAGTCTAAAAATATTAGAAAGTCTAATACATAAAAATGCATTATGTCAAAATATTATGACAACTCGTTCAAGCATTTTGCATGTAAAGACTTATGCTATAAACTAATGCTTATAAATGTTGTGTGGGGTGAGACTATTCAAACAGAGACCATTATAACGATCAACATGACATAAGCAATTGATGATGTAGGAAACAGAAGAGAATTGTACAGCAGAGGATCATTTGCATGTGTAGTTGAAGTCAGAATTATTAGCCCTCCTGTGAATTTGTTTTTCAAATATTTCCCAAATGATGTTTAACAGATTCAGGAATTTTTCACAGTATTTCCTATAATATTTTGTCTTCTGGAGAAAGTCTTATTTGTTTTATTTCGGCTAGAATAAAAGCAGTTTTTTTTTTTTTTTTTTAACCATTTTAAGGTCAATATTATTTGCCCTCTTAAGCAATTGTTTTTTCAATTGTCTACAGAACAAACCATAGTTATATAATGATTTGCCTAATTACCATAATTAACCTAGTTAAGCCTTTAAATGTCACTTTAAGCTGAATACTAGTATCTTGAAAAATATCTAGTCAAATATTATGTGCTGTCATCATGGCAGAGATGAAAGAAATCAGTTATAAGAAATGAGTTATTAAAACTATTATGTTTAGAAATGTGTTGAAAAAATCTTCACTCCATTAAACAGAAATTGGGGAAATAAATTCACATGGGGGCTAATAATTCAGACTTCAACTGTAAGTCAATTTCAATTAAAAAAAAGTGTTACATATTTGTTTGACTCACTTTTCTGCATCTGTTAACATCATACGCCTGACTGCAATTCACACATCACCATTAGGAGGCGGTAGTGTACTTCATCACACATAGACTGGCCTGTGCGTGTGTGTGTTTGCACCTGTGTGTGAGATTTATAAGGGTGGAAATGCTGTTACTATAAGTCATCCTCCTCATCTATCCCGAGGTTGAAAATAAAAAGCGTGTTTCATTCCGATCATCTCCTGCATGTTTATAGGTTCAGCGATGGTGACATCTCTCACTCCCTCTTCCATTTCTGCTCTTTGTGGATGGAGAGAGAGGAGAGAAAAAAAACGTGGCCTGCGTGATTCTCTGGCTCGGGTACTGTGAGCGATGGCTGATCTTTCTCTGACAGCATGAAATGAGATTTGAACTTGTGAGATGAAATCAAGCGCAGGCCTCACTGTTGTTTTTGTATCGTGCGCGTCTGGAAATTATGGGAATTCCTGGGAAAGGGTTGATCATAAGCCTATAGGAGTGATGTCATGCTCGTCTGCTGGTGTTTGGGAATACTCTGTGTTATGACACGTGAGAAACGTAGATTTTTTTGCTCTGAGGTGAAAACACTGAAGGAACAGTTATAAAATGACGGCATCAGATTATAATAGCATGGTAGGGGAGAGCGGGGACGAAAGTAACAAACATTGACAACATTTGCTTTCCAGGCTATAACAGCACATTCAGCATGCAACCCTTGATGGAGCTGCCAAATATCAGCTGATTTCGGAACCTTGTCCCGTGGTTAGGTCATTATTGTAGCAGTTCTTTTTTCCTTATTACTAGCTGTGTTTCTCTTTTCATGTGTCACACTAATGATCAATCTACAGGTTATTTAGTGTATTAACTATGGAGCTAGATCAGTCTCAAAAATAATACATTTACAAACTAAAATTGATACACAATTCACATTGACTAAATTTAGTTCAGAAATTCTAAACAATTTGAAAATACACAAATCTAATTTGTAAATTCTAAACACAATTCATAAATATGCAAATCCAATTCATAAATATTCATTCATTCATTTTCTTTTCGGCTTAGTCCCTTTATTAATCTGGGGTCGCCACAGCGGAATGAACCACCAACTTATCCAGCATATGTTTTACGCAGCGGATGCCCTTCCAGCCGCAACCCATCACTGGGAAACATCCACACACACTTATTCACACACATACACTACGGACAATTTAGCTTACCCAATTCACCTATAGCGCATGTCTTTGGACTTGTGGGGGAAACCGGAGCACCCGGAGGAAACCCATGCGAACACGGGGAGAACATGCAAACTCCACACAGAAATGCCAACTGACCCAGCCGAGGCTCGAACCAGCGACCTTCTTGCTGTGAGGCGATTGTGCTACCCACTGCGCCACCGCGTCGCCCAATTCATAAATATGCAAAACACAATTCCTAAATTCAAAACACAATTCATAAATGTGCAAAACACAATTCGTAAATTCAAAACACAATTCATAAATACGCTAATCAAATTCATAAATATGCAAAATACAAATCCTAAATTTAAAACACAATAAATATGCAAATCCAATTCATAAACATGCAAAACACAATTCATAAATACGCAAATACAATTTATAAATATGCAAAACACAATTCATAAATACACACATCCAATTCATTTGGGGAAATATTTATGATTTTTACTTAAATTTATGAATTGATTTTGTGTATTTATGAATTGTGTTTTCAATTTACAAATTGGATTTTGCAAATATGAAATGTGCTGCGCATGTATGAGTTTTCCGCTTAAATTTGTTAAGTTCACTTAATTGATTTGTGTTGGGACAACATGGATGAATTGCGTGGAACCCTGCATTTTTAACAGTGTGCAATTAGAAAGAAAAGAAGTAAAAGCAGGAGCAGGAGCGAGCGGTCCAGATAAGCTTGGAGGAGCATTAGTGTTCCCGTCGAGCGTTCGGGCCACCCTCAGAGAACCTTGAGCTGTGAATGATGAATCATGTTGTGGATTGCAGATCGCAGATGCATTCAAAAACAGCCTCATATTTTATACTCTTCAAGACAGATTAGCTTGCTCCTAAAACTCAGAGAGAGAGAGAGAGAGAGATCTGGAAGCTGAAGAAACATTACTCTCTCTCTCTCCTCCCTTTCTTATTTTCATTATGAACTAGGCATGGTATGATAACTGGTTTACTGCGGTTTGGAAAAGTCATGGTTCTAATTTTTTTTGTTATACCGTTCCTATGGTATATGAACATTATGTTGCAACCCAGGCTCATTCTGAAAATGTAGCCCTATATACATTTCTGGAGAACGCAAAATACATCCCAGGAGGTACGTTTTTTTGCCATTTTTGTTTTCGCGAATCCGCCAGAGGCCGCTGTGTACGCTTTTTGAGATCTCAAATTTCTCTCGCAAGTGCCATTCGTGCCTGCTGTTCTCACGTAAATCCACCAGAGGCGCTGTCAACTGACTGACTGACTGACCGATCGACTGACCCACCCTCGTCCTTTCCTAAACCCAACCGATAGTGTTTTCAAAAGCACCGATGGATACGCTCACCCACTTCCCTAAACCCAACCGACAGTTTTAAAAAGCAATCCAGAAAAAGAAAAGCGCTCGCCTGATTTTTACCACGTTTTCAGATTTTACCACATTCTCACCCTGTTATTTACTTGTTTATTTTATTTTTTGGCTTTTGTTTTTGTTTTACCCGCTGTCTAGAACAGTTCTTCACCTGATTCGAACCCCGTTGTCATGGTCAACTTCTCTCTGCGTCTCAAGTCCACCGACGTACATGGCGAGTCACTGGACAAACTGGTAACAGCGGAAAAGCCGTCCATACGTAGGTAAGCGGTCAGCTAGTAAGCGTGAAAAGGAACAGCATCATGTTTCGTTTTAGCGTTCGTTTTAAAGATGAAATGCAGCCATACGTACTTCTGGCTACATAATTCACGATCTCCAGAAATGTATATTGGGCTACGTTTTCAGAATGAGCCTGTGTTGTTATTTTAGGTGTTTTTTACAACTATTTTATTTAGTTTTTTTTAAGGAAACAGTATCTCCAACAGAAAATGACCCTTCACATTAAAAGCTACTGGTCAGCCCACGATTCAGCAAATATTTGAAAAATAAATCGCTTATAAACCAACATCCAAGCATGCTATAGATCTGAACAGTGCAGTGGCTTACTGCATATCCAAAGAAAAGAAAGATATCCAAAGATGCCTTTTCAAGTTGTAAAGAAATCTGTGTTTTTGAAACTAACGAAGACAGCAGAAGTCAATGATTTATTTGAATTATTTCTTCTGACATGTTTACTGTTACAAAGATATCTTAAATGTTTCGTAAAATAAACTATATTGTGTTCAGTGGAGAAAAACAGTTACTGTTGTTTACCCAGACATTTAAAAAGAACGTGTTTTAAAGCAGTGATCACAATACAGTGAAACCGTGATGTTTTTATCCAAGGTTATCTTACAGACAGAATCTTATACATTCGTATTTTTGTACAATTTTCTCAATTAACTTCTATATAAATTGTAATTTAGGGGTTGTTTTTAAATATCTATAATGTATGGTACATATCTAAAAAAAAAAAGATATATAAGTATTATACCATTGTGTAGAGTATACTACGAAACATGCTTCTTTCTTTGCTTGATTATTTCCAATGTACCAATTACTTTATTTATTCATTCATTCATTCATTCATTCATTCATTCATTCATTCATTCATTCATTCAGAAAGAAAGATAAAAAAATACATAAATACAAACATATTTGCGTCTGATCCGACAATACCATATAGATTACCTCTATACAAGGTATTAAAATTGTTATGCCATTGTACTTGTTGAAAAAATCAAGCACTTAAACTTATTTACGTTATATATAAATAAAGTAGGGGCGGCACGGTGGCGCAGTGGGTAGCGCTGTCGCCTCACAGCAAGAAGGTCGCTGGTCCGAGCCTCGGCTGGGTCAGTTGGCATTTCTGTGTGGAGTTTGCATGTTCTCCCCGTGTTGGCGTGGGTTTCCTCCGGGTGTGTATGTCTGCTCCGGTTTCCCCCACAGTCCAAAGACATGCGCTATAAATGCATTGAATAAACTAAATTGGCCGTAGTGTGTGTGTGTGTGTGTGTGTGTGTGTGTGTGTGTGTGTGTGTGTGTGTGTGTGTGTGTGTGTGTGTGTGTGAATGAGTGTGTATGGATGTTTCCCAGTACTGGGTTGCAGCTGGGTCTGCTGTGTAAAGCATATGCTGGATAAGTTGGCGGTTCATTCCGCTATGGCAACCCCTGATTAATAAATGGACTAAGCTGAAGGAAAATTAATGAATGAATAAATTAATTAATTGGTACATTGGAAATAATCAAGCAAAGAAGGAAGCATGTTTCGTAGTATACTCTAGACAAAATCATAGCACAGATTTCAAGATATTACCTCTATACATGACATTAATTCATTCATGTACATTCAATAAATGAAAAAATAAAGACAGAAAAAAAGATACTGTGATATTTTTATCCAAGGTTATCATCAGAATCGTATCCCAGCCCATGCCTATTATGAACAAACATACACAACATAATGATGTTTCACTTCAAAATCCAGAAAATGAATCCCACCCCTCGGGTCCGCATTCGTATTTTTGTACAAGTGCTAATTAAAGCAAAACATGCCAGACCAGGATATTAACACGTACAAGTTGTCCCTTTCCGACGTGCACAAAAAAAAGAGACCCGCGAACCGCAGAATGAAGGTACGAGCACAAGAATAGGGAGGAAATTTGCTTGAAATGTAGCTGTGAGCCTGCGAAGATCTTATTACATAGATGGCCGATAAGCATCTCAACTGGAATAATACTTTGCACAAGCTGCACATTTAATTAAGCATTCATATGTGCGGAGCGACAGAAGAAAAAAGAGAGAGAGGAGAAGAGAGATTGCATTCATCCTCAGCCTTTGGCCTTTTCTTCCCTTTATAATCTGGGCGTTGCGAGGATGAGACGAGGTGAAGACAGCGAGTGGGAGTTCGCCTCTTAACTTTGTGTCTTATTTAAAGCTTTACACATGTTTTTCTGTTAGCACACTCGCTGCCTCCCGTTGCTGCCCTCAGGGTGCTCACTTTGAGGTGTATGTGTGTGTGTGAGTGTCTGTGTACCTTGCATTCCTGATGTTACAGACCACATGTCCCCGTATGTACAGCAATACCAGTCAATTTTGACCTTGTAAAGACTTTTTCTTTTCTTGAGGGTTGGGTTTAGGTGTAGGGTTAGGGTAGTGGGATAGACAGTTTGTACACTATAAAATATAAGGTATTACCATAGATTGTAAAAAATATGGACGTAGTATCCATGACATCACCCATAGGTTTCTGAAAAGCGCAAATGAAGCTACAAGTGGGTGTGGCCAATCATCGCCATTTTGTTTGCGTGTCATCACGCCAAACGGGGGTAACCGAAAAAGGGCAAAGAGGCGGAGCGTGAGCAGAGCTACAGAAGCCTGCTAGCATTTTGATTTTCTTTGGGAGAAATGCATAATACTTCATTACCTGCGACTCGTTTGTGTTCTGACCACATGTGCTTGGTTGTGTACTATATCAATAAAGTGTTTAGTCTTTTAAAAACACTGTTGTAATACATTGAGCCACTAAACATTGTTCTTATGATGTTTTAGCATAAATATAGCTGTGTGTGGGTGAGTGTATGTGTTTGTGCGTCTGTGTGTTAAGGTTGGGTCCACATGTCCCCACAAGTACAGCAGTACCAGTCAATTTTGACCTTGTGGGGACATTTTTTTGGTTCCTATGAGGAAAAAAGCTCATAAATCACACAGAAAATGCAGATTGTCCTTTAGGTGTAGGGTTGAGGTAGTGGGATAGAATACAAAGTTTGTACAGTATAAAATATAAAGTATTAAGTATTATTAATTGCGTGTGTGTGTGTGTGTATGTGTGTGAGTATGTGTGCGTGCGTGCGCGTGTGTGTGTGTGTGTGTGTGTGTGTTTGTCTATTTGTGCATGTGTGTTAGGGTTAGTGCTAGGACCACATGTCCTCACAAGTACAGCAATACCAGTCAATTTTGACCTGGTGGGGACATTTTTTATTTTTTGGTTCCTATGAGAAAAACGACTCATAAATCACACAGAAAATGCAGATTGTTTTGGATTGGGTTTAGGGGTAGAGTTGAGGTAGTGGGATAGAATTTGTACAGTGTAAAATCATTATAAGGCCCCATAAAGTTAGCTTTACGTGTGTGTGCGTGTGTGTGTGTGTGTGTGTGCGTGCGTGCGTGTGTGTGTGTGTGTGTGTGCGTGTGTGTGTTGGTCTTTGGCTGTTATTTTTGACTTTTTATTTATGCATACGGTTGTGAGTGATTGATTGATGATAGTGATCAGTGTGTGTTACAACAGATGTGTTCATCACCGGTTTAAACGCGCCTCCGGAGTGTGTTTTAGGGGCCAGTCTTTTATTTGAATCTGCCAATAAGAAACACTTGTCTAAACAGGACAGGAGCTATCACATTTATAATTGTTTGTATATTTTTACAAATCTTTTTTGCATATAAACACAATCAGACATTACCAAAAAATGGTTGATGCTAAATTTGCTGATTCATTTATAGGAAATATTGTCACACGATTATTATGTTATCTATGTTGGATAAAGTT
This sequence comes from Danio jaintianensis, assembly GCA_903798115.1. Lineage (NCBI taxonomy): Eukaryota > Metazoa > Chordata > Actinopteri > Cypriniformes > Danionidae > Danio > Danio jaintianensis. The sequence goes on from CAIGQV010019164.1 coordinate 3,965,864, forward strand.
TGAGTGATTTGGACATACCCTTAATACTAATAGTATTACTATATAATTAATACTAATGATATTTAACTTATATAATATTAAATAACCGCGACACTATGGCTCAGTGGTTAGCACTGTCGCCTCACAGCAAGAAGGTCGCTGGTTCGAGCCTCAGCTGGGTCAGTTGGCACTTTTGTGTGGAGTTTGCATGTTCTCCCTGTGTTGGCGTGGGTTTCCTCCGGGTGCTCCGGTTTCCCCCACAGTCCAAACACATGTGCTATAGGTGAATTGAAGAAACTAAGTTGGCCGTAGTGTATGAGTGTGAATGAGTGTGTATGGATGTTTTCCAGTACTGGGTTGCAGCTGTAAGGGCATCCGCTGTGTAAACATATACTGGATAAGTTGGTGGTTCATTCCACTGTGGCGACTCCTGATGAATAAAGGGACTAAGCCGAAGGAAAATGAATGAATGAATATTAAATAACACAGCTGAATGCAAAATTATTAGCCCACTTGTAAAATTTGAATTCTTTTCCAAATATGTCCCAAGTGCTGTTCAATGGGAAGATTTTTTTTCAACACATTTTTCTACATAATAGTTTTAATAACTAATTTCTTTTGTTTTTAGTAAATCATATTTTACTTGCTATTTTGCAAGATACTAGTATTCAGCTTAAAGTGACATTTACAGGCCTAACTAGGTTAATTAGGTTAACTTGGCAAGTTATTGGACAACAGTGGTTTGTTTTGTAGCCAATCAAATAATATTGGCAAATGACATTGACATTCAATTGTTTCAGCCAAAATAAAAGAAATATGACTTTCTCAAGAAAAAAAAGCACGTCTCAAGATTAAAAATCACTTGGGAAATATAAAATAAATAAATAAATAAAATTTCAAAGGAGACCTAATAAATTTGCCTTCATTCATTCATTCATTCATTCATTTTCTTTTCAGCTTAGTCCCTTTATTAATCTGAGGTCACCACAGCGGAATGAACCGCCAACTTATCCAGCATATGTTTTACGCAGCGGATGCCCTTCCAGCTGCAACCCATCACTGGGAAACACCCATACACACTCATACACTACAGACAATTTAGCTTACCCAATTCACCTATAGCGCATGTCTTTAGACTGTGGGGGAAACCGGAGCACCCGGAGGAAACCCACGCCAACACGGGGAGAACATGCAAACTCCACACAGAAATGCCAACTGACCCAGCCGAGGCTCGAACCAGCGACCTTCTTGCTGTGAGGCGATCGTGCTACCCACTGTGCCACCGTGACGCCATAATTTGCCTTCAACTATATATAATTATATACAATTTAGTTTTGTTTTATGAGCAAATTCCACATTTCAAATGACAAAGAAAAACAAGCAACACATCAATATGTTATTTTTACGTGAAATCGATTCCAGTAATCATTCACAGTTTTACAAAACAAATCATTTTTGCGGTTTGCAGCCATTTAGAATGTGCATGCGATAGTATCAGAAACACTATGAATTATGTATTGATGCGCTTTTTAATCAGTGGTGTGCTGCGTTGTTGTCTTGTATGATATCTTGTTACGGTACATACATGTTTAATTCAGCAAGTGGTGTTAAGTTATAAAACAATTTCATTTGATATGTCATCATAGTTTGGTTTTAAAATGCCTTAAACTTTGTCTCCCTGTCAATGGTCCAGTATTAAATGAAGAATAAAGAGGCTAAAAATGCAGCTGGCAGTGGTTGGAAAGGTCAAGTTGAGCACAATGCATTGTGGGAGTCAACGTTTTGTATAGTGTGCTTTGTTGTATCGCATAGACCAGGTCATCCAGCTCTTCTGTGTGTACCATACATTTGCATTCACACACAGCATACTGTGATATAGCATGAGTAGTGTGTTATTCTGAACGTGTGTGTTATTCTGAACGTAGCCTTCGTGTTTCTCTGTACAGTAAATTTGCTTATTTTTTAAAGGGGTCCTATTATGCAAAAATCACTTTTATAAGGGGTTTAAACACAGTTGTGTGGAAACAGTCTGTGAATATAGCCAGCTTCTAATTATAAAAATGTATACATTTTATTTTTTATAATCACACTATATAAAAACAGTCTGCAGAAACACTTTGATTGACGTTCTCCCTTTGTACGTGTCATCAGAGGGGGAAAGCCCCGCCCACTAGTGACCATCTCTCCCTCATTAGTCTTGTTTTTTAATCTGCCACTATGCTGACACACAGGCATTTGTAGCTTCGCCCTCTTTTAAAAAGAGCACAATCTCATTTGAATTTAAAGCAACAGTGGCACAATTTGGATCAAAACCTAAAAGGGTCCGTTTCAAAAAGTTATAAAACATTACTTGTTGGATATTTTGAGCTGAAACTTCACACACACACTCTAGGGACATCAGAGACTTATTTTACATCTTGTAAAAAGGGGCATAATATTGTAGGTCTCCTTTTAAAAAAAAGAAAAAAAAGAAAGGAGAACCAGAATTTATTGGGGAACTAATATGAAAAACATAGTTTTTATATAGTGTTTGATCATTGATGTGTGTACACAACTTTGAGAATATAATAGTAAAAATCCACCTACCCTTTTTATAATCCTCATGAATAGACATACGCCGATATTCAATAATTCAGTATATCACAATAATAATTAGGCGTAGGAATTTTTGCTGACTTCACGATCCGATTCTGTTTCTGGGTTCAACGATTCTTGACCTACATTCCTGTTTCTTCGGCTGTGCAAATACATCTTTTTCCACCTTCATATTTGAACCAGAATGGGAGTTTCTATGCTATTGTTTATGATCTGAATCCATGTATGACAGTTCTACCATCTTAAAAATGATTTATTTTGATTGAACTTATATTCAGCATGAACAAGCTCTGAACGTAACATTAAAAAGCCAGATTATGAAGAGCAAGTTATAAAGAACTTAAATGAACAAAATGAGAGCATTACATTACATTACAGCTTTGTTTCTTTTTTTTAGTTTGTGAGGAAATGATGAGGGAATTTTTATTTTTGGGTGAGAGATCCCTTTAAGAGGACATAACTTTTTTTGAGTATCAACAGTGTTTTCTAATGCTGTAAGGGCCATTTATGTGATACAGTTATTCATCTGAAATGATGCATTTTTGCATAAAGCGGGCCTTGTGAACTACAAACATATAAAATTCTTGAGAAATGACGATGCTATGCATATGTGTATAACTTATGGAGCCAGATCAGTCTAAAAAATAAAACATTTACAAAATACACAATTTACATTTGCAAAATGCATCCATAATTTCAAAACACAATTCGTAAATACACAAAACACAAATCAAAAATATTAGGGGTGTGACGAGATGCCTACTCCACGAGACGAGACGAGACGAGATACGAGATTGGGTTCACGAGACGAGATGAGATTTTTACACTATTTACACTACTAAATATATGAATGGAAAATCGTCTTTTAATCAACTGAAGAAAAAAAACAAAAACAAATCGCAAAACTATTTAGGTGCTTTTTTTTATCAACTTGTAATGAATGTTATTTTACTTCTATTTTAATGAATTATACACAGTAAAGGACATGCAAACACTGCTAAATATTTTGCTAATAGCCTATGTGAATGGAAAATAATCTTTTTATATAAATATTAGCAAAATATTTGCTAATATATGAATGGAAAATAGATTTTTATTGAACTAGAAAAAAAAATCACAAAATAAAAAAAACTATTTAGGTGTTTTTTAAAAACATTGTAATGAATGGTATTTTATTTCTGTTTAAATGAATTCTATGTGGTAAAGGACATGCAAACACTGCTAAATATTTAGCTATAAACTCTACTGACTGGCTTCTCCACTGTACAATTTCACATGAGAAATCGAACTTCTTTCCAAAACTGAATTAAAAACAAATATATGTAATTTTTTGTATAAAATTTTTTATTTAATAAATCAGTTTCACTTTCATTTAGCAAGATTTCGTTTATGCCCCCGTGACTTACTCTGAGCTACTGGATGCGATCACGCGAATGTGAAGTAAGGACTGATAGGAGAGAGTTGTTTTAATGGAGTTTGATACCGCACGCCAATGAAAAAAATTAATTAAAAAATTTAGCTTTTTCCCAGACAGCATAAACATGCGTTTCGTGATGACGATGTGACGATGAGTCTCCCGGAGATCATTCAGTGAGTGTGTGTTTTTTTTTACGTGCGCTTAGAGATGTGTGTCTGTGCTGCTTTACTGACTCGCTAGGTGTGTATGTCCTGTCGCAAAATGCGGCTAAAAGTCCTTCAAGGTGTTAATAGTTTGATTACAGTGTTTACATATCTGCACTTCAATAATGTGACTAAAATAGGAATACTCCACGTCTTAATTCCATTTGTGTTTACGACGATTATGACTTTCAGCATATCTGAAGTGCTATTCCATTGCATGGATACAAACCACAATATGTTAGGCTGCAGTTGTAGCCTATGTCGGATGCGGCACTCGCTGAACTCCGGTGAAAGAAGCGGTTACGTCACACCCGCCCGCCCAACCGAGTAACAAGCGCAACTCCGAGGCCAGCCTGGGTTGCCAGGTGTGTGCAAAGCACTTGATTTGCAGATCAAATCCAATCCTGCCTCCAATCTTCAATGCTAATTTTACCCTCAGGCTTCATCATAACATCAAAACTCACGAGATAACTTTTCACCTCGACGAGAAATCTCGTCGTGATTTAATCTCGCGAGATCTCGTCATACGAGATCTTGTCACACCCATAATAAATATGCAAATCCAATTCGTAAATTTAAAACACAATTAATAAATATGCAAATCCAATTCATAAATTCAAAACACAATTCATAAATATGCAAATCCAATTAATAAATCCAAAACACAATTTATAAATATGCTAATCTAATTTGTAAATTCAAAGCACAATTCATAAATGTGCAAATCCAGTTCGTAAAATCAAAACACAATTCATAAATATGCAAATCCAATTCATAAAATCAAAACACAATTCCTAAATATGCAAATCCAATTCAAAAATTCTAAA
>CAIGQV010019164.1:4005641-4017468 GCA_903798115.1 Danio jaintianensis
CACACACACACACACACACACACACACACACACACACACACACACACCCAAACAAACACACAAACAGGATGGCCTGTAAAAGTGGGTTGTCTCATTCCCCATGAGTCCAGCACCGCACCCACACAACACACACCCATGGGAAAGGGTGCGGTAGATCAGGAACCGTGTGTGTGTGTGTGTGTGTGTGTGTGTGTGTGTTTGTGCTTTATGTGTTTCCAAAAGGGAATAGTTTCTCTTCACATATAGCACTGATCACTAAACTATGTGTAAATACACACGATCATTAAAAAGTGTCATATAGATGTCATATAGTAAAGGTGACTGCATATTTGAGAAAGGAGAAACTGAGATCTGTACACTCAAAGAATTATTTTTGCTTGCTTCAACCTACTTATTTAAAATCAGCTGAAACAACACAATTCTTGAGATTTTTTTGAGACAACTTAATGGTTTTATGTTCATTTCACTTACATTTGTTATGTTAACCTAATCGATTTGTGTTGGGACAACATGAATGAATTGTGAGGAACCCATTTCCTGCTTGTTCAAACTACTTATTTTAAATGATCTGAAACATTTACAACTTAATTGTTTTATGTTCAATCCACTTAAATTTGTAAAAACAATTAAGTTAATGGATTTGTGTTGGGACAACATGAAGGAATTGTATGGAACCCTGCCTTTTTTATGGTGTAGAAACATCTTATATTATATTTTACAGACACAACGCACACTATAGTTTTCCCTTAAAACAAACTAAAGCGTCGACACCAATAGCCTAGTGATTAGCATGTCGACACATAGCACCGAGGTGCTCACGGCATCCTGAGTTCGATTCCCAGCTTGAGGTCCTTTGCTGATCCTTCCCCTATCTCTGCACCCCACACGTTCATGTCTGTAAAATCTCCACTGTCCTATTACAATAAAGGTGAAAACCCCTATTATAATAATAATAATAATAATAATAATAATAATAATAAAACAAGCTAAATAATCTGCCAATGGAGTAAACTAGATTATGTTCAATCCACTTAAATTTGTAAAAACGATTGAGTTAACTTAATGGATTTGTGTTGGGACAACATGAATGAATTGTGAGGAACCCATTTGCTGCTTGTTCAAACTACTTAGTAAAGTTTATTCATAAACTAATTTCGAGAGGAGCACGTGCTTATGATTGATAACAGCTGGTCCGCATTAGCTAATGCATGTTCCGCCAATCAGATAATTCCTAAACCACTATAAATAACCAGAGTATTTTACCTTAGCCATCTTCGTCTTGAAGAATCCCCCCTTCCACCCCTACTCCTCCCCTTTTCTCGAAAGGGCAGCACGGAGGCCCAGTGGTTAGCACTATTGCCTCACAGCAAGAATGTCACTTGCCCAAGCCTTTACCTTGCCAAGTTGACATTTCTGTGCGGAGTTTGCATGTTCTCCCCGTGTTTGCGTGGGTTTTCCCCGGGCTCTCCGGTTTCCTCCCACAGACCAAAAACATGTAACATTAAGTAAATTGACCAACCAAATCGACACCATAGACAAGCGATTAATCCAGCTATTCTCTCCATAATTATTTATATTCGAATCCACCTTCACCAAGCAGGGGAGTTCTCGAGACCTACCTGAACTCAAACTCCCCTCTCGCCCTGCAACGGGAGGGAGCCCCGGGCTCGAGGATCTTATGAGCTCAGGGCTCTCTCCCGGGACAGCATGCCAAACACGCTTTATAATCAATCATCAGCTAAGGGCGAACTCTTGAATTTAAAATAAGCTGAAACAACACAATTCTTGGGTTTTTTTGGGGGGACAACTTAATTGGTTTATGTTCAATCCACCTAAATTTGTAAAAAACTAATAAGTTAGCTTAATTCCTTGATGTTGTCTCAACGCAAATCGATTGTGTGGGATCTAGCATTTTTTACTGTGCGTTCTATGGTTGTGGGGCTAAAAGTCTCATCTGTTAATTGAAAAGGTCTTTGAACCTTGCAATGGGACCTGAAACACTGTTGTGCTCCTGAATAAGGCACTTAAGCTCAGGTGTCTCTCTGCATAAAAGCACCTGCTATTTGTATCTTACCTTACAGCTTTTTCATGCTCTTGCAGTAGTTTAATATCCAGTTTGACAAGGATAGTTTTTTTTGCTTTACTGATCTGTAACACAGTATGCTGCCTCTTTAAACTGCACAGTCTCTCTTTTTACAATGTATTATTATTATTGTGGGTGGCGCGGTGGCGCAGTGGGTAGCGCTGTCGCCTCACAGCAAGAAGGTCGCTGGTTCGAGCCTCGGTTGGGTCAGTTGGCATTTCTGTGTGGAGTTTGCATGCTCTCCCTGTGTTGGCGTGGGATTCCTCCGGGTGCTCCGGTTTCCCCCACAGTCCAAAGACATGCGCTATAGGTGAATTGGGTAAGCTAAATTGTCCGTAGTGTATGTGTGTGAATGGGAGTGTATGGGTGTTTCCCAGTGATGGGTTGCAGCTGGAATGGGCCTCCGCTGCGTAGAACATATGCTGGATAAGTTGGCGATTTGTTCCGCTGTGGCAACCCCAGACTAATAAAGGGACTAAGCCAAAAAGAAAATGAATAGTGCATGTGTTTGAACTTGTGGGGGAAACCCACGCGAACACGGGGAGAACATGCAAACTCCACACAGAAATGCCAACTGCCCCAGCCGAGGCTCGAACCAGCGACCTTCTTGCTGTGAGGCGACAGCGCTACCCACTGCGCCACCGCACCGCCACTTGAATGTTAAGTGTTAATGGAATTTTAAGAGTCAATGGACGTTGTTGTACTAGCTGGTAACTTAATTTTACTTGTACTTAAAGATTACAGGATTAGGTTTTCATTATTATGTTTCTTAACACAGAATTTTAAAAGGGAATTTGTAGTGCAATGCATGTGTTTAGATCATTTTATTAGGTAATCCAACACTCCAATGCAGCGCAGAACATGTAAAGCACTATATTATGGCAACCCTAAAGTCCTATTTGATATTAAATGCAATGTTTATATTTCAAATGAGCAAAATAGATGCTTTACTGTTACAAATGTGTAATTCCTAATTAAATCACATGCACTTTTTAGTCAGGTCTGAACCTTCCATCTTTTCAGGGATGCCCACCACTCTCATATTGGATCTTCGTGAGTGATTTTGGAGATCATCTAACTTTTCCTTCAGCGACACGTTTTCTTTCCATAGTGCGTCCATCGCAGCTTCGACATTCACCAGCCTGTCACTATAATCGTTAAAGCCATCTTCAACCTCGCGAAGGTGTTCATCATGAGCCTCGTAATAAGACTTTACTTGTTCCAAAGTCGCGTTCATAGGTGACAGTGCGCCAGCTAATTCTGTTGTCAAAAGTGAATGTACTACTTGCGTCATGTCAGAAAGAAGCGCTGATCGGAGTTTTTCAAGATCCTCAGGTAAACCTTCAGCAAATGGCGCCATGTCGTCAGTCTTACTCAAAGCATCTCCTTCTTTGTCACCAATTTTAGACCAATGTTGCTTTCTACTCATCACTGTTATTTCAACGTGTTTTCACAAAGTATCTACCAGGTATTCAGCTGTATTTATCGTAAATAACAACTAAAAGAGCCAAGTGTTCGGAAGCTACCTTTACACACACCCGTTCACGCCATGCTTAACCTGGAAGTCCACATGCACTTTTTAATAGAAATTACATAAAATATGTTTTAGCTTACTAATGTAGTATAAATGCTTATGAATATATTCAGTGGCATGCTTTAGCAATATTTTAAAGGCAACTGAATAAAAATAATGGTAACACTTTATTTCGATGGTCCCTATTGCATATTTTGTTGACTTAAAGTTGCATTAGTATTAGTAGGTTTGAGCATTAGTAGACTGTCTGCTTAATATCTGCTGATACTGCTTCTTCAGCAGACATTTAACTGACTATAAGAAACTTTGCAAGTACATGTCAACTTACACTAACCCTAACCCCAACCCAACAGTTTACTTATAATCTATTGAGAATTAGTTGGCATGTAGATGCAATGTAACTTAAATTCAACAAAATGCGTTAAAGGGACCATCAAAATAAAGTGATACCAAAATAACATTTCAAAATGTACTTACGTGGGTCAAAGATTATTATTTTTTACAAATGTTTTGGTGTTTCACCTGTGTTTTAAATTTTGCATTGTTAATGGAAATCGCCATAGACTCTAAAAAAATGCTAATTTAACTTAATAGATTTTACTGGATTGAACATAAAACAATTGAGTTAACCCAAAGAAATCTCAAGAATTGTGTTGTTTAAGTTTATTTTACATAAGTAGTTTGAACAAGCAGCAAAAATATGTTTTTTAGGTGTAAAATGGTTGGATAGTGTCCTGGCAAACAATTACATAATATTACGTGTTCAAAACCTACAATTATCTGGTATATTCTTTTTAAGCATGTCTTTTTTTTTTTTTTTGTATGCTAAAGTGTGTATTTTTTTCAGAACGTTCTGCTTACTAAAGAGTCAACAGGAAAATATTGTTTGCAAAAGACAAAACTATGCATTATGTGAATAAATATGGCATGTTATAATATATATGGGGCGAAATATTACGATGTAACCCAACGTACTGCAGTATAACATGGTGAGAATACAATAAATAGTGTTGTGGAAAAGCACACAGTACTTTTTCACAGCAAATCCAGCGTCACTCTCCGGGGCCGAAGCCTTAACCTCTATATCTGTTCCTGTTCGCTCACACGCACATATATACAGACAGAGAAGAGAGAGTTAATAAGGTCCATTACACTTTGCTCCCCCAGGCAACCAAAAACCTCATTTAACCAGGTCTGTTCGGCCAAGACAGGAAGCTCAGCCCCCCCCCCTCATAACTACATTAAACTGAGCTAACGGATGAGCCCTAGGACAGGAGACTGGGGTCCCACCATTTCACAACCACACCAGAGAGAGAGAGAGAGAGAAAACGGCCAACTGTAAAATCTAATCTCTTTTAAAAGCTGAGGACACGATCCAATTTCGGCAATTTCCATGTGGCATGGGCTCTGAGAGCAGGTAGTGTGTAAATGATGTTGTGCGGGTCCAGAGTTGATGTTTTCACTGCGGGGGTGATGGAGTTAGGGATATCAGCGGCGCATCTCTTTCATGGTGCCTCTCTGTCTGATTTGGGGATGTTATTTATACCAATAAGCGCATAAACGGGAGACTCATTAATGCCATCAATCATCAATCCGTTCAGATGGAGTGTGTTTAGACTTTTGCTGAGAGACGAGTGTCGTGCATCTGTTGTTTTTGAGGTTCTAGACCCATAGTGAATTCCATCCGGACCCACTTCCACTTCATTTAGTCTGTATTCCTGGTATGCTATAAACCAGCTTTACATTTCATTCATTCGTTTTTTATTTCGGCTTAGTCTCTATTTTAGAGGTCGCCACAACGGGATGAACCACCAAATATTCCGGCATATGTTTTACGCAGCGGATGCCCTTCCAGCCACAACCCAGTACTGGGAAACACCCATACACTGTCACATTCACACACACACTCATACACTACAGCCAATTTAGTTCATTCAATTCACCTATAGCGCATGTGTTTGGACTGTGGGGGAAACCGGAGCACCCGGAGGAAACCCACGCCAACACGCGGAGAACATGCAAACTCCACACAGAAATGCAAACTGGTCCATTCGGGACTCGAACCAGTGACTTTCTTGCTGTGAGGTGACAGTGCTAACCACTGAGCCACCGAGCCGACCCACCAGCTTCACATTTCAGCAGAAATAGAAGCATATTTTACTTCTCCGGCTAAAAATGGCTAAAAGACTACATGACTTTACCTGTCTTTAAAGGATTAGTTCACCCAAAAAAATTAAATTCTGTTATTAATTATGAAATTAACATATTTTAGATGAAATCCAAGAGCTTTCTGGCCTTCCATAGACACAGAAAGGTTCTCGACTTGTCTAGAAAAATAACCAAAAACATTGTCAAAACATACCATGTTACCATACTTTTATACTATATTTATAGTATAAATTTAAGTATATATTTATACTATAATACTATATTTTCCATGTCAGGTCAGGGTGCAAGTTAAAGGGTACCTACTATGCCCCCTTTTACAAGATGTAAAATAAGTCTCTGATGTCCCTAGAGTGTGTGTATGAAGTTTCAGCTCAAAATACCACACAAATAATGTTTTATAACTCTTTGAAACTGCCTCTTTTAGCCTTTAATCCAAATCGTGCCATTTTGGTGACTGTCGCTTTAAATTCAAATGAGATTGTGGTCTTTTCAAAAGAGGGTAGAGCTACAAATGCCTGTGTGTCAGCATAGTGGCAGATTCAAAACAGGACTAATGTTATCTCTGTGAAAAACTGAAAATGTCGTATATTGAATGACATGAGGATGAGTAAATCAAAACTATATGTTCATTTTGCCCAATTTTTTCTTTTTGTTAAGAGAGAGAGAGAGAGAGAACTTTAAAACTCAAAAAGTCTTTAAAGGTCCCGTGAAGTGCTTTGAAATAAGCAAATTTTCTATTCAATGTTTCACACAATCTCAACTGAAACATGAAAAGAGGGCGGGACATATAGTAGCTCCTCCCCTTTATAAAAACAGCCAATAGCATTTTGTTTAATCACAGCTCTGCCAGCGAAAGTGGTTGAGCTCAAGCACATCAAATGAAAAGCAAATGAGAAGCGTTTTAACGTGGGCGGGGCTTGTCAGATACTAGAGAGCATTTGATTGGTCAAAAGATGAAGCATGAGGTGACGTCAAAAAAAAAATCTATTTAGGCGGAAGTGACAAACTGCAAGCTGTTTTATGAGGCTTATATCAGGTATCGTCACTGTTTTGAAGCATACTAGCTTATAGAAATCCTTAAAACTAGCATACTGATACTAACAACTATTTTAATTTCACAGGACCTTTAACGGAAACAGGAGAGCCATAGCAAAAGAGGAGGGAAGACGAGTTTAAACGGAGCCTTCACAATGCCAGTGTTTGATGTTCCTGCAACTGTAACTCACACCACAATAAAATAAAGCTGCGTTTCATTTCCACTTCCTCTTGTCTTCCTTTTAGCCCCGGCCCAGAATCAATACGTCCACAAACAAACCCTTCTCATCTGGGTCAGCCGGACCGACAGACAGCTCCTCTTAAAGCTCTGCAACCAATCCTCGCGTCTCCACATTGTCAGCGGCGTGAGGTATTGTGCACTTTCTTGTAAGCTGCTCTTTTTGGTTCAACAATGGCACATTCATGTGGCCGGGGCATCATGCACGGCTTACAAATGCCCGCAGAAAAGAAAGGAGCACTTTCTTTTCTTCCACAGAGGAAGATGCCATTGTTGAGGCCATTCTTTAAACACCACAAAGCGATCAATAAGCATTCAACAGGTTACGTAAAAAGCGCCTGACTTCCAGCCCGCCACGCAGACTAGAAGGATTCCTGTCCCATAATGCTGTGTGTTTGCTTTCTCATTGTGTGTGTGTGTGTGTGTGTGTTTTGTGTTTGTATATGTGTGTGTTTTTCTTTTATCTCCACTGTGGGTTTGGTATGTTATAGTAATGTTATAGTATAAGTAATGTTTCTTAAAAGTGTTTCACTCAAAAATATAATAGCTAATAATACATTTTTGAGCTGAAAGAACACAATTCCTGAGACTTTTTGGGGACAATTTAATTGTTTTATGTTCAATCCACTTTAATTTGTCAAAAACAATTAATTTAATCGATTTGTGTTGGGATAACGTGAATGAATTGGGTGGAACCCCGCATTTTTTACAGTGTGCATTCATGGCGTTTATTCATTCATTAATTTTCCTTCGGCTTAGTCCCTTTATTTATCAGGGGTCGCCACAGCAAATGAACCGGCAACTATTCCAGCATATATTTTATGCAGCGGATGCCCTTCCAGCCGCAACCCAGCACTGGGAAACACCCATACACGCTCTTTCACACACATACACTACGGCTAATTTAGTTTATTCAATTCACCTATAGCGCATGTCTTTGGACTGTGGGGGAAACCGGAGGAAACCCACGCCAACATGGGGAGAACATGCAAACTCCGCACAGAAACGCCAACTGACCCAGCCGGGACTCGAACCAGCGACCTTCTTGCTGTGAGGCGACACTGCTAACCACTGAGCCACTGTGTCACCTCGTGGCATTTAAATGATCAAAAATATATTGTTCTGTAACTGTTTTCTGTTCTAATATATATATAAAATGTAATTTATTTCTGTGATGACAAAGTTGACATTTCAGCATCGTTAATCCAGTCTTGAGTGTGATGTGATCCTTCAGAAAATATTGTAAAATGACAATTTAATGCTCAAGAAATATGTCTTGTTATTTTCAGTGTTTACGTTTTTGTGTAAATCTTAATACACTTTCTAAAGGATTTTGTGCAGAATATAAAGTTCTAAATATTTTAACTAATTAAAAAAGTTAAATAGATAAATAAATAAATAAATAAATAGATAGATAGATAGATAGATAGATAGATAGATAGATAGATAGATAGATAGATAGATAGATAGATAGATAGATAGATAGATAGATAGATAGATAGATAATCAAACTTTTCAACAGTAACCTTAATACATTTTCTACAGGATTATTTGCAAAATATACAGTTCTAAATTTTTTAATTAATTAAAAAAGTTGAATAGATAAATAAATAGATAGATAGATAGATAGATAGATAGATAGATAGATAGATAGATAGATAGATAAATAGATAAATAAATAAATAGATAGATAGATAGATAGATAGATAGATAGATAGATAGATAGATAGATAGATAATCAAACTTTTCAACAGTAATCTTAATACATTTTCTACAGGATTATTGCAGAATATAAAGTTCTAAATATTTATTAAATTAATAAGCTAGCTAAATAAATAAATAATCAAACTACTCAGCAGTAATAATGTGTGTGTGTGGTATATTTATGCCACCATGTTGTGGTTATATGTCTTGTATGTTTCCTGTGTCGTTATTTTACTGTCATCATAGCAATGTAAAAAAAAAATTAGTTATTAGAAATTAGTTATTAAAACCATTACGTTAAAAAATATGTTGGTAAAAATCTTTTGTCCATCAAACATCATTTGGGAAATATTTTAAAAAGAATAAAAATTTCAAAGGGGGGCTAGTAATTTTATTTCAGCTGTATGTACATACATTCGAAGTCACAATTAGTAGATTTTTTTCTTTTAAAAATATTTCCCAAATGATGTTCAACAGAGCAAGGAATTTTTCACAGTATTTCCTATAATATTTTTTCTTCTGGAGAAAGTCTGATTTGTTTTATTTCAGCTAGAATAAAGGCAGTTTTTATTTTTTTTAAACCATTTTTAACGTCAATATTATTAGCCCCCTTAAGCAATATTTACAGAACAAACCATCATTGACTTGCCTAATTACCCTAACTTGCCTAATTAACCTAATTAATCAAGTTAAGCCTTTAAATTGAACTTTAATCTAAATATTAGTATCTTGAAAAATATCTAGTCAAATATTATGTACTGTCATCATGGCAAAGATTAAAGAAATCAGTTATGTTTAGAAATGTGTTGAAAAAATCTTCTTTCCGTTAAACAGTTAAGTAAACAATTTTCTGGGGGGAAAAAATATATAGGGACTAATAATTCTGACTTCAACTGTATGTGGCAAAAAAATTTATAATCCAAACGTGAACTTGCATATCATAAATCAGAATTGTATATAACTTTCATAAATGTGCACTTTGAAACCAATTTTCAAAAGTTGTTATTTTTGTGTTTTTGCGTGTAAACATGATGGAAAGTCATCATGATGGTATAAAATGTGTAAGTGTTTGTCTATTTAATGCTTGTGAATGTCACTGTTATTATTGCTGCATTTGAGCAGATTCAAACATATACACCAAACATACCACACAACAGCAGGACCGTTAGTACAAAACCCAAGGGACGGGCCAAAGCGGTGTGTCTGTGTGTGTGTGCTTGTTCATGTGTTTTATGAGGATACAATTTGTATAATGAGATGGGTTTGTCCTAGGCAAGGGTGTAACTTTGGTTTGAGATATATATATATATGTGGAGCTGTGCTTCGGTGGATTTGCTCTTCAGTGTTTGAACTTTCAGCAGTAAAATTTAAACCACACTGAACTAAACTAAACTGAACTTCAACTCTGAAATCTGGACTTTACTAGAACTATGTTAAGCTGCTTTGACACAATCTATATTGTGAAAAGCGCTATGTAAATAAACATGAATATATGACTCCTAAACTCTGGAATAGCCTTCCTGATAATGTCCGAGTCTCAGACACACTCTCTCAATTGAAAACTAGATTAAAGACCTATCTTTTTAGTAAAGCATATACACAATGCATCGCATAACTGTAGGATGCTTAAGTGTGCTCTATGCAGGTGAGTGGGCTCAACAAACTCCCTTCAACTACACCTTGGTCCTCTGTCGCTCTGGCTCCGCTGCAGGCTTCCGGACCAACATCGTTGCCTCGTTCGGGTGAGCCGTCCACTCCACCTTGGTCCTCCGGTACCCTGGCATCACCCTCGCCCTGCGGCTCTCTGTCTCTTCCTTGGGATCCACCTCCATCAGCGGCATCTCCCTCGATCGGGCCCCTGGAGTCAGCAGCCACTCCTCCTCCATGGTTCCTCCCTCCCTCGACTCCGGAGTCGGCGGCCACTCCTCCTCCATGGTTCCTCCCTCCCTCGACTCTGCCCTGGGCCATCCTCCTGGTTGTGTCCTGGGTCATTTGGTTCCTGCTCCAGCTCCCTTCCTGGCTCCTCCCTCCGGTGTCTCCTCCCTGGCCACATCCTCCACTCCTCATACTCCTGCCCTTCTCCTGGCTCCGCCCACCTGTGACTCCTCCCTGGTCACCCCCTCCCACCCTCCTTTGTATTATTCTTGTTGTGTTGAAGTAGTCGTGCCTTCAAAGGGGGGTGGGGGGGTAATGTCACATATCTGGTGTGTCAGTGTTGTGTTGTGTCATGTGGTGTCCCTTGTGTTTGTTCCATGTGCTTCAGTTGATGTCATGTGTTTCCTTTGTTAAATTTTCCCGCTGTTTGTTAATGTTCATTAGTTCCACCTGTGTCTCTCCCCTGTTTGTATTCAGTTCAATTATGACTTATATAGTCATATTTGGTTCCGTTTTTTTGTCCGGTTTTGTATTGTACACCTTGATGTCCTGCTTGAGTTTGATGTTCCTGTCTTTGTAGTAAGTGCCTTTTTGTAAATAAATAAGTGGGGTTTTTTTTACCTCTGCGTCTCGAACTTCTGTGTGAGCCGACATTTGTGACAGTTAGAAATACTTCTAAATGTTTGTTTATAAAGCTTCTATTTTCATTTATAGCACTTCATTTTCGCATTGACATTTAATATCTCTGCAGGTTAACTATATTTATATATATGATAACTTTAACTGTTAAAAGCTATTAGTTACTAGTTAATTAGTTAAAGTTATTAGTAACTTATAATGTTACGGTCAATAATAACCTTAACTTTTCTGATTTTGACTGTAATGCAACCTTTTGTAAAGCTGCTTTGAAACCGGAAAGTTTTGGTTGCCAGATAATTAAGGAAACGACCATTAGATTAATTAAAATCATAATAATACAAATCAACAATTAATTGAGACATGCCTCAGATTTAGCATCCAGGTGTGTTTGTGTCTGTTGAACCTACAAGCACTTAAAAGAGCCAAAGTGAGAGGCTGAGAAAGAAGACAGAGGGCAGGAGTTTGAAAGAGAAAGGTTAGAGATGTAGAGATTAGAGGATGAAGTGTGTGTGTGTGTGTGTGTGTGTGTGTGTGTGTGTGTGTGTGTGTG
>CAIGQV010019164.1:4027468-4038128 GCA_903798115.1 Danio jaintianensis
ATTTTCTCCAATCCCTCATTTGCTATTAAAAAATACACACAAATATAGAGTAATGGTCCTAAAATAGACATAAAAATGGATTGATTTATTATATATTAATTTGTTTGATCCATCTGTGTCGCATGTTATATTTACTGATGGACTGTTAGGTGTAATATGACCCAAACATGCAGAACGTAGCACAGGTTTATTAATGAAGTGTGTGTTTGTGGGAATGTGCTGTGATTGTATGGACCCGCAGCTTGGCTTGGTTGGTGACGGTCCTGAGGGGATTGTGTGCCATCAGATAATGGCTGTTCTCAGAGCAGCGCATTATTGACACTTTTGTATTACAATAAGAGTGATGGGCTTGGACGGCTCTGAGGGTAAAGGGTCTGTGCAGACGGCCAAGGGTATATTTGTGTGCCCAAAAAACACCGCCCTGATGCTGCATCTTCAATATAGTCCCCATCGAGCATGACAGGTAGACATTGGGGAATTGTGGGAAACAGACTGACACCGAATGAGCCCACATTGCCGCACTGAACCGCAATAATTCAGGAAAATCGTGGGAATGATTGGGAAATGCTCTCTAGGGAGGTGGTTTTAGGGTCTAATGCAGGAGAATGGGACGAGTCCTATGGGGCGTGTATTTATGCATTGGGAAAGATGGGAAGGTCAAATTCCCAGAATTTATTCATATCAATAAGCGGCACATATTTAAGTCTGATTGGTCCATTCATTTAAAGGACACTCATGGTTTGAGTCTAGAAAAGGACATTTCAGTTATGTGAATGGAAAGACTGCTCATTTCACACAGACGCCATTTACACCTAATGTTTTTTTTTAGTTAGTGCATTGCAGTGGTGGAAAGAGTACTGAAAAATCATACTCAAGTAAAAGCACCATTACTTGCCTAAAAATGTAGAGTAGAAGTATCTGTTGTAAATATTACTCAAAGTATGAGTAAAAAGTAGACCTTTCAAAAGTACTCAAGAGTAGTGAGTAGTGAGTATCACGCTGTAAAAAGCTGATGCATTTACATGTAATTTGTGCATGTGTGTGTGTAAACGTAACATTCTGTAGTGCATCTAGTTATTGCCCAGGAGGCACACAACGTCATACAACGTTAATATTAGGTTAGATTTAGGTTGTGATGTCAGGTGACCAAAATTCAATGTCTAGCCAGCGTCTAAGGACAACGTTATTTTGATGTTCAATAATGACGTCAAATGATGTTGATATTTGGTTGATTTTAGGTTGTATTGGAAAGTGACCAAAATCCAACGTCGAGTCAACATCTTAAACCAGCGTTAACCATATTAACATCAAATACTGACATTTATTTATCAGTTATGGCAACCAAAATCCAACGTCTGATAGATGTCATAGAATCAGAATCAGAATCAGAATCAGAAAGAGCTTTATTGCCAGGTATGTTCACACATACGAGGAATTTGTTTTCGTGACAGAGCTTCTACAGTGCAACAGAATTACAGAGACAGGACAAAAAACAGATAATAAATATATTTAAAAAATGAAAGTGGTAGTGAATGCAAATATACAAATTGACAAGTGTATGTACAGGAATATTACTATATACAACAGCAGCTGTTATGTGCAAATTAGCATGTAAAATATGTTGTTAAATAAGTGTTTGTGTATAAAAAGTGTATAGCAGTAGTGATGTTTGTTCCATAATTACTATCATCAAGTGTTCATGAGATGGATTGCCTGAGGGAAGAAACTGTTTCTGTGTCGGGCTGTTCTGGTACACAGTGCTCTGTAGCGTCGACCAGAAGGTAAAAGTTCAAAGAGGCAGTGTGCTGGGTGTGAGGGGTCCAGAGTGATTTTGGCAGCCCTTCTGCTTGCTCTGGATAAGTACAGTTCTTGGAGAGTAGGGAGGATTGTACCAGTGATTCGCTCAGCAGTCCTAACTATTCGACGTAGTCTTCGGAGGTCGGATTTGGTAGCTGAGCTAAACCAGACAGTTATTGAAGTGCAGAGGACTGATTCAATGATGGACGTGTAGAACTGTTTCAGCAGCTCCTTTGGAAGGTTGAACTTCCTCAGCTGACGAAGGAAGTACAACCTCTGTTGAGCTTTTTTGACAATGGAGTCAATGTGAGTGTCCCACTTCAGATCCTGAGAGATGGTGGTGCCCAGGAACCTGAATGACTCCACTGCTGCCACAATGCTGTCCATGATGCTCAGTGGGGGGAGAGCAGGGGGGTTTCTCCTGAAGTCCACTATCATCTCCACTGTTTTGAGCGTGTTCAGCTCCAGGTTGTTGTGACTGCACCAGACAGCCAGCTCCTTAACCTCCTGTCTGTAAGCAGACTCGTCACCGTCCTGAATGAGGCCGATAAGTGTGGTGTCGTCTGCAAACTTCAAGATTGTGACAGAGGCGTCCTTTGAGGTGCAGTCATTTGTGTACAGTGAGAAGAGCAGAGGGGAGAGGACACACCCCTGGGGGGCGCCAGTGCTGATTGTGCGGGTACTGGATGAGAATTTTCCCAGCTTCACCAGCTGCTGCCTGTCCGTTAGGAAGCTGTTGATCCACTGACAGACAGAGTTGGGCACGGAGAGCTGAGTTAATTTGGGCAGGAGAAGTTTTGGGATGATAGTGTTGAAAGCCGAGCTGAAGTCAACAAACAAGATCCTCACATAGGTCCCTGGTCTGTCTAGGTGTTGCAGAACATAATGCAGTCCCATATTGACTGCATCATCCACAGACCTGTTTGCTCTGTAGGCAAACTGAAGAGAGTCCAGTGAGGGTTCAGTGATGTCCTTCAGGTGGGCCAGCACCAGTTTTTCAAAAGACTTCATGACCACAGATGTTAGCGCCACTGGTCTGTAGTCATTAAGTCCTGTAAGTTTGGGTTTCTTTGGGATGGGGATGATGGTGGAGCGTTTAAAGCAGGAGGGCACTTCACACAGCTCCAGTGATCTGTTGAAGATCAGGGTGAAGATGGGGGCCAGTTGGTCAGCACAGGATTTTAGACAGGCTGGTGTTACAAAATCTGGGCCTGGTGCTTTTTTCCTCTTCTGTTTTTGGAAGACCTGGCGCACATCATCTTCACTGAACTGAAGTGTTGGGGAGACGAGGTGTGGTGGAGGTGTTGATGGTGGTGTGAAGAGCAGTTCAGAGTGGGTGTGGGGTGTTTTCTCAAACCTGCAGTAAAACTCATTCAGGTCGTTTGCAAGTCGTTCGTTGTCTACAGTGCTGGGGGATGGTTTCTTGTAGTTTGTGAGGTTTTTCAAACTTTTCCACACGGATGCTGAGTTGCTGGAAGAGAACTGACTCCTTAGTTTCTCAGAATAGTTCCTTTTTGCCACTCTGATCTCCTTTTCCAGTGTGTATTTGGCCTGTTTATACAAGGCCCTCTCCCCATTCCTGTAAGCAACCTCCTTGGCCTGACGCAGCTGTCTGAGTTTTACAGTGAACCACGGTTTGTCATTGTTGTATGTGAGTTGAGTCCTGGTAGGAATGCACATGTCTTCACAGAAACTGATATAAGATGTTACAGTTTCTGTAAGCTCATCTAGATCGTTTGCAGCAGCTTCAAAAACACTCCAGTCAGTGAGGTCGAAACAGGCTTGTAGATCACGCTCTGTTTCGGTAGTCCATCTTTTCACAGATCTTAATACAGGTTTGGCTGTTTTCAGTTTCTGCCTGTAGGTTGGTATGAGATGAATCAAACAATGGTCAGAGTGCCCCAAAGCTGCTCGTTGGACAGAGCGGTATGCATCCTTTATTGTGGTATAGCAGTGATCCAATATGTTACTGTCTCTTGTGGGACATGTAACATGCTGTCTATATTTTGGCAGTTCGCGGGATAGTTTTGCTTTGTTAAAATCCCCGAGAATTATTAAAACAGAGTCCGGGTGTTGTTGCTCGATTTCCGTGATCTGATTGGCTAGTTTCTGTATCGCCAGGCCCGCGTGCGCGTGCGGAGGAATGTAAACACTGACGAGAATGAACGAGCAGAACTCACGCGGCGAGTAGAAAGGCTTACAGTTAATAAACAGTGCTTCTAGGTCGGGACAGCACATCTTCTTTAAAACTGTTACATCTGTACACCACCTTTCATTGATGTAAAAGCATGTCCCACCACCGCGCGATTTCCGCGTTGATTCTCTGTCGCGATCCGCTCTGAACAGCTGATAGCCCGGTAGATGAAGCGCGTTGTCCGGTATGGCGTCGTTCAGCCAGGTTTCCGTGAAACACAGAGCAGCAGAATGCAAAAAATCCCTGTTTGTCTGAGTGAGCAGAATGAGTTCGTCTATTTTGTTGGGTAGAGAGCGGAGATTCGCCAGATGGATGCTAGGCAACGCAGTTCGAAACCCGCGCTGTCTGAGTTTCACAAGCGCGCCTGCTCGCTTCCCTCGTCTGCGCGCTCGACAGCGTTTGAGCAGCACCGCGGCTCCGCCGACAACAATGTCCAACAAAACATCACGTAAATCCAAGTCTGGAAAAACATTTGGTGGTGTATGTGTCCGAATGTCCAACAATTCGTCTCTGGTGAAACTAATTGTAGGAATGTGACTCAAGACGGGACAAACTAACAAAAACATAAAAACAACAGCAGAGCTCAACACGGAGGCGGCCATCTTCGTCGGCGCCATCTTGTGGTAACATCCACACAACGTCAAGCTGTAACATCATTAGACGTTGATATTTGGTTGGTTTTAGGTTGGACGTTGGACATTGATGTTGGCCTGACGTTGAGTTCTGACGTCAACCTGATTTTCAAACAAAACGCAGCGTCCCCACGACGTTGGGGTACAACATCAATCTGACGTCATGTTGACGTCTTGTGCCTGCTGGGTGTTTAAGGTAATCATACAATAAACATCCGTCATCTTCTCATCAGTGACATGCATCTAAACAGTCTCTGGGTGAATGCGTGTAAAGATTTTGGACATCTTCTTGGACACTTTTAATGCTTCCAAACAGTTTGCTGCAATTATAAAGCGCACATGTCTTGAGGTTGTTCATTATGATGTGATTTACCTTCTATGTGCGAATTGATCGGACAGGAATCACAGGACTGATTCTTCTAATCCCCAAGAAAAAATATACTGCAGATTGAAGGAAAGTAATGGAGTAAAAGTACCGATACAGCACTAAAAATTTAATCAAGAGAGAGTAAAAGTACACATTTTTAAAACTACTTAGTAAATTACAATTCCTGAGAAAAAACTACTCGATTACAGTAATTTGAGTATTTGTAATTAGTTACTTTACACCGCTGACCATGTTACAGATTTTTACTGTAGCATTTTCACCGTTTAAATTACGTCTGTTTTTCACACTAAAATAAAATAAATAAAACGGCAGCTGTGGTTGCCAGAATTTTACCTTTAAAAAATATGGTATAAACTGTAAAAGCAATGTACAAAATGTGTGGTAAACTACTTTATTTCATACATTTATAATGTTAATATACCATTGTTTTGAAGTCGCAGCACGATGGCGCAGTGGGTAGCACGATCGCCTCACAGCAAGAAGGTCGCGAAAGTGAAGAGGGAGGGGGGAGGGTGTCGTTTGGGCCTCTAATAATATCTCTGGGGGCCTCAAAACTGCGTGGGCCCTTAGAATCGTTACCCCCCCAACCCCAAAAAAATAACTTACTTACTTATTTACAAACTACTTATTTAAAACGAGTTGAAACAGCACAATTCTTAAGGTTTTTTGGCACAACTTAATTGTTGGGGCGACGCGGTGGCGCAGTGGGTAGCACAATCGCCTCACTGCAAGAAGGTCGCTGGTTCGAGCCTCGGCTGGGTGAGTTGGCATTTCTGTGTGGAGTTTGTGTGGAGTGTGTGGCGTTTGCATGTTCTCCCCGTGTTCGCGTGGGTTTCCTCCGGGTGCTCCGGTTTCCCCCACAGTCCAAACACATGCGGTATAGGTGAATTGGGTAAGCTAAATTGTCCGTAGTGTATGTATGTGTGTGAATGAGAGTGTATGGGTGTTTCCCAGTGATGGGTTGCAGCTGAAAGGGCATCCGCTGCATAAAACGTATGCTGGATAAGTTGGCGGTTCATTCTGCTGTGGCGACCCCAGATTAATAAAAGGACTGAGCCGAAAAGAAAATGAATGAATGAATGAACTTAATTGTTTTATGTTCAATCCACTTAAATTTGCAAAAACAATTAAGTTAACTTAATGGATTTGTGTTGGGACAACATGAAGGATTTTTACAGTGAAATTCACCAATCTGTAGATGCATCTAATAAAACTAGTACACTGTCTTTTACACCAAACACACACACACGTGTACACGAGAAACCCAGATTCATGTATTCACTTTACCACACTCTGACCCATTAACCTAGAGCCAACTTACATACACACTGAATCACATATTTGTTCACACACAATTACTGCCCTAAACCCTGAAATCACACACACGCAGGCACACACACACACATTGTGAGTGTTGGACAGACAGACTGCCTGGCTCTGAGGTTAATTGAGTTGGGTGTGTGGCCCCGTGTGGCCCCGCCGTGACCCGCTCGAGCCGAGGACCAAACTGAGCTCTCGCTTTGATACATTCGATATGGTTCAAGTGTGGAATGAAGAGCTAAAGCCTGTTTACATTTGAACTGGATTAACATCAGGGTGACAGTGCATGGCCAGACTAGATACAAGCTTTACACATGGTCTCGCTGATAGCTCTCGTTAGTCTGCGAGTCTGCAGACCGGCTCATTTGGTTTTTAATTAGTGGGGCTAATTAAATGTTTAATGATCGCTTTAAAGGCATCACACACAAAAAATGCTGGGTTCCACACAATTCCTTCATGTTGTCCTAGCACAAAATAAGTTAACTTAAAATCATTTATACAAATTGAAGTGGATTGAACATAAAGCAATCAAGTTGTCCCAAAAAAACCTGAAGAAATGTGTTGGTTCAACTAAATCCATTTGTAAATACGAGTTAAATACAACTTTAAATAAGTAGTTTGAACAAGCAGTAAAAGTCATTTTTGGGGTTTAATTTGACAGGGTAAATGTTTCTTAGGCAAAGAAAATGTTTATTTCGGAGCAGAAGAAGAAATCTTTTTTATATTTTTATTACTTTTTATTAGAGATGTTTGTATCTTATAGTATTGCTATTTAATAGTTTATTTAATGCCTAATTTTTTACATTGTTAAATTTATTCTTAGGGCGTCACCGGGGTGCAGTGGGTAGCATAATCGCCTCACAACAAGAAGGTCGCTGGTTCGAGCCTCGGCTGGGTCAGTTGGCATTTCTGTGCGGAGTTTGCATGTTCTCCCCGTGTTTGTGTGGGTTTCCTCCGGGTGCTCCGGTTTCCCCCACATGTGCTATAGGGGAATTGGGTAAGCTAAATTGTCCGTAGTGTATGTGTGTGAATGAGTGTGTATGGATGTTTCCCAGTGATGGGTTGCAGCTGGAAGGGCATCCGCTGTGTAAAACATATGTTGGATAAGTTGGCGGTTCATTCCGCTGTGGTGACCCCAGATTATATAAAGGGACTAAGCCGAAAAGAAGATGAATGAATGAATATATATATATATTTATAGATTTAAAAAAAAAAAAAATTTATGAAAATGTTTGGGGGAAAAGTAGATAAATGAAAAATAATTATGAAATTATTTAATCTAATGAAAGAAAAAAGAGAAAGAGTAAATATTGTTTTATTGAGGAAAAATAATATTGTTTACAAGGTGTAAATAAATAGAAAATAAATGAAATCAAACCATTAGAAATGATATTCAAATGATTTATTAAAATAAATATCAAAAAATATTTTTTTTAGAAAAAGAAAATAAACATTTATTATATGGATTTTTTCACAGTATGTCTTTGATCTTTGTGTTTAAAAGTAAGGGTAAAACTGTACTTGACAAGGCTCACTTCATTTTCACTTTCGTAATTAAACCTTCAAAATACATTACAAATTACAGTTATTAAATATTTGTAAAAACTATTTCATTATACATATAATTTTATTTTTTTCATTGTACAGTTCAAGTCAAAATTATTCGCTCTCCTGTCAATTTTTTTTTTCTTTTTCAAATTTTTCCCAAATGATGTTTAACAGAGCAAGGGATTTTTATAATATCTTTACTTCTGGAGAAAGTCTTATTTGTTTTATTTCAGCTAGAATAAAAGCAGCTTTTAATTATATTTAAAACCATTTTAAGGTCAATATTATTAGCCCCCTTAAGAAGTTTTTAGTGTGCAGTCTAGTCTACAGAACAAACCATCAGTATACAATGACTTGCCTAATTACCCTAAATTGCCTAATTAACCTAATTAAGCCTTTAAAAGTCACTTTAAGCAGAATACTAGTATCTTGAAAATTATCTAGTAAAATATTATGTGCTGTCATCATGGCAAAGATAAAAGAAATCAGTTATTAGAAATTAGTTATTAAAGCTATTATGTTTAGAAATGTGTTGAAAAAATGACATTTTAGGTCCAGTCCACAAGCCCACAAGAATCTGTGTCAAGGCAAAATCGAGTAATGAAAACCCCCCCACAGATTTCTGTAAACCAATCCTGTGAATGGAAGCACGAGCATCTTTAACAGCATCATGTGGAGAGAGCAGTTCAAGATGCACATCTTGATCAACGATCAGTTGTAGCCCCCCACTCTTCTTGTGTACAGTGAAGAAAGAGCATTAAACCCCTGCTTCATCTCAGCTGGAGGAACTGGCATTATTTCATCCTTCACCAGGAGCTCAGGAATCTCCTCACACAACACAGGAGCATCTGAGGCTGGAACAGGTGTACATTAAAAATGAATGCCAATGATCTTGAGAGGCTGTTTCCTGAACTGAATCTCAAAGCCGAAAATGTCGAACTGTCCAAATGAGCCAACAAGATGAACTGGGTAGTGCTAACCAAGCTGTCTCTATGGGCCGGGACACACCAAGCCTACGGTCGGCCATTGCACTTCATCTGTCTGTCGGTCAGCGCCAGTCTGGCTAGTTGGTTTGTTGTGTTTTAAGCGTCGCCTCTCATCGGGTTAACGTCGGAGCTCGTTGGCCCAATTCAGCATGTTGAATCGGTGTTAGCCGTCAGCTCAAGAGAATGCTCTGGTTGGTTATTCAGCAACAAATCAGAGCATGAGTGAGACGTAGTGAAGTGATGTAGCTAGTAAACAATTCAAGACAAGAAGGAACACAAAGAGGCCGACTGTAATTTCACTACATTTCTCAAACATTTGCAAACAATATGGATTGTTAGATTATCAGACATATTTGCTGGAGCAAATCCCTCTGTGGTGACTGGCAATTACTGTGATAATGCTGCTGAACCTTTTGCATGCGTGCATCAGAAGTATTTGCACAGGCACAGAACCCACACTCTTGAATCAGTCAGCTTTCGTCTGTCTGCTGTGTTCACGGGTAGCTTTTTGGTCCAGACAGAATCATTGGTAAATATAGAGATGCAAGAGGAAGGAGCCTGTCCTCTTAGTGCATGTGCTGCATGCAGTAGACCAGGGATCACTAACCCTGTTCCTGGAGATCTACCTTCCTGCAGATTTCAGTTGCAACCCAATCAAACACCCCTGCCTGCAATTATCAAGCTCTGTTCAACTCTTAATTAATTGCTTCAGGTGTGTTAGATCAGGGTTGGCGCTGAACTCTGCAGGAAGGTAGACACGTTTGTGTTAGTTCAGTGACACGTTTGAGAGCAAATAAGGTTAAATCAAATGCACATTAAAAGACAATGAAAGGATTTTTGACCTTGCATGCATGTCAACCCGTTTATAGGGACTCACAAACCCAAAATTTAAAACCTTTCAGAATCCTCAATAGGGGCACTGTAGGATAGAAATTAGCAGATGTGGCCCAAGCCCTCCAGAGAGGAAAGGACAGTTTTTCTCACTCTGGGGTGCGTTGTGGTCTTTTTTAAGGACTTATGCTGATGATACACAGGGCAACTTTGGGACACGATGCCATAAATGGACAACCAGGTGAGACATGGGGTAACTAATTAGGACAATGGGTTACAGATATATAGTGTTGCCCATTCTTGATAAAAAAAAGTAGCCAAGCAACATCGCTTTGCAAAATTGCCCAGCAACACTGATCAAAAAGTTGCCCCATGTATCATCAGCATTAGAGGCAGCCTGAGACAAGGAGAGACTCCTGCAAGATTGTTGCTGCAGAGGATGGATGCCCTCAGGCAAAAAAGAGTAGAAAAAGACCTCGGCCAGAGGTGCAGTTCCTGGACCACAATGGAGGACATCGGCAAAAAAAGGGACCACACAGTGACCTTCATGGCCTGTAGGGTGCAGTTGGCCCCTGTGTGCAGTTCCCAGGGGTGGCACACAACAGAAATTTGAGGCCCAGCAAACCACAGCTGAATGCACCTTCTCTTACAATCAGGCAGAAGACAGAGGTTCAATGAAAGAGACACTCTTCACAGGGACTGTCCGGTCAGCTCAGAAGCAAGGGTAAAAAAACTCAATATGGGCAGCTCAGATACCTGTGTATATATGGGAGTGTCCTCGCATACAGATTCCACATGGCAGATTTCATTGGCTCATTTTCATACAAGAGTTTTTTTGTCTCCTGGATGGAATCCCAATACTGTTATTATGATATTAACATAGATAGATAGATAGATAGATAGATAGATAGATAGATAGATAGATAGATAGATAGATAGATAGATAGATAGATAGATAGATAGA
>CAIGQV010019164.1:4038138-4053424 GCA_903798115.1 Danio jaintianensis
AACATCACTTGGGAAATATTCAAGAAAGAAAACTTTTGTTTTAATATTTAATAATTTATTATTCAATCATTTTTACTTCAACTGTGTATACACAGTGCTCAGCATAATTGAGTGCACCCCATTTTGAAAATTAATATTTTTATCCATTTCTCAGTGAATATAGGCAATGTATTTTGGTGCATTTAAACAAAACAGATTTATTAAACAGATATATTTATTAAAATAATATTTTAGTCACCAAACATGTTTAGAAATTGAAATAAAATACAATTAAATTACAACAAAAATGACAACCAAATTTCAACTAAATTTTTCATATTTTTTGCTTCTCTTGATTTTTCCTCTTTTTTAAATTTGTATTTATTATTTTTCTATAACATATAAATTTGGCTGTACTAGTTTTTGGACCGTTATCATAAGTTATTTTGTTAGATAAGCTCCAGATGTGGCTTCAGTGCTGACTAATCTAATGTATATGCACAAATATAATATTGTATAGCTTCCTATTAAAATAGGAATTTAAAAGATAGATTTGTGAGGGGTGTACTTATATATGCTGAGCACTGTATATATATATACACAGTTGAAATCAGAATTATTAAACCCCCTTTGAATTTTTTCTCTTTTTCAAATATTTCCCAAATAATGTTTAACAGAGCAAGGACATTTTCACAGTATGTCTGATAATATTTTTTCTTCTGGAGAAAGTCTTATTTGTTTTATTTCGGCTAGAATAAAAGCAGTTTTTAATTTTTTTAAAAACATTTTAAGGTCAATATTATTAGTCCTCTTAAGCGATATTTTTTTCGATAGTCTACAGAACAAACCACTGTTATACAATGGCATGTCTAATTACCCTATCCTGCCTAGTTAACCTAATTAACCCAGTTAAGCCTTTAAATGTCACTTTAAGCTGTATAGAAGTGTCTTGAAAAATATCTAGTCAAATATTATGTGCTGTCATCATGGCAAAGATAAAAGAAATCAGTTATTGGAAATGAATTATTAAAACTATTGTGTTCAGAAATGCGTTGAAAAAATATTCTTTCCGTTAAACAGAAATTGGGGAAAAAAAACAGGGGTGCTAATAATTCAGGGGGTTTAATAATTCTGACTTCAACTTTATATATAAACACACACACAAACACAATATCCTCTAGGAGAGGAAAGAGATTTAATTTGTGGACTTTTTCTCTCCTATTAGTAGTTTTGTTCACAGTCCTGAATCTGGAAGTTTTTACAGTGTGAGTGTTTGTGTGTGCATGTGTGTGTGTTATAATGCGGTGTATGCGAGTATGATTGCGTTTGATCTCTCATCAGAAGCCTTTCTGAGCACGAGGCTGTTATTTTTTGACATTCACGTAAGCTAGACGTCTTTTTGAAGTCTAGATTGCATTTTGCCAAATAACTGATTAGATTACGGCTTGATTGCTTTGCCAAGGAGAAGAGCATGTCTCCAAATATCATTTCATATAAAGCGTGATTAGAAGCCCCCGTACAGTGAGCTCTACAAGCTTATTTCACTTCTGTAAACACGCCAGAAATTGACTCTGCTTTTAAAACTCGCCGCCGGATCGTGACTAACTGCAAACTCCAATGGAGAACATAAATCTGTGTGTGTGTAATCGCAGGAACAGGGTGCTTGTCTCTGTTTGTGCCGTCCGAGGCTCTAATTCACTGTGTAATACTGTTTATTATGGGTATCAGTGTGCCTTTCTGCATTAGTTAAATGGGCCTCAGCACATTACTGTAATGGAGTGGCCACATGAAAACACAAAGAAACCCGATCTTCTTCTCCTCTCTCAATCCCTCGTCCTTCTCTGCCTCTCGCTCTGAGAGTAATGATTTGATGTTGCTAATGGCTTCCTAAATTCTCGAGGAAGGGCAAAAGCGATGTCGTGTAGGGTTACATTTGGCTGGCGGAGGTCCAGGGAGGGTGAGAGCCAAAAGCACAGCAACGCTCTTGTCTTTTTCTGCCGTTCCTTCCTCTTTGTTCACTCAGTAATCTCTGCTTTTACGAAATGAACGCATTTACAGTAACGAGAAAGCCAGTTCTGTCGACGTTTCATGCTGTCAGGGATCTGAGCAAGAGTCAAACTGAATCAGACTTTGAGTTTTTCATTCAAACGACTCTTTCAGATCGCATATTTTTGTGTATTTAACACCCTACTGTACTTGTTACAGATTTGTTAGCCATTCGCAAGTTCATTCATTCATTTTCCTTCAGCTTAGTCACTTATTTATCAGGGGTCGCCACAGCGGAATGACCCACCAACTATTCCAGCATATGTTTTACGCAGCGGATGCCCTTCCAGCCGCAACCCAGTACTGGAAAACACCCATACACTCATTCACACACACACTTATACATTACGGCTAATTTAGTTCATCCTATTCACCTATAGCGCATGTGTTTGGACTTGTGGGGGAAACCGGAGCACCCGGAGGAAACCCACGCCAACACGGGGAGAACATGCAAACTCCACACAGAAATGCCAACTGACCCAGCCGGGACTCGACTGGCAACCTTCTTGCTGTAAGGCGACTGTGCTAATGCTTTAGTGTTTTGCGGTTTGTGTGTGTATGTGTGTGTGTATGTACCTTGTATTCCTCATGTTGTGGGGACCAAATGTTTATTGACCAAAAAAAAAAAGTCCACACAAAATAAAAAATTATTGGTATTGCTGTACTTGTGAGGACTATTTCGTTGGTCCCCATGAGGAAAACAGCTCATAAATCATGCAGAATGGAGTATTTTGAAAATGTAATGATTGTCTCCTGTTAGAATTGGGTTTTATATAAACATTCATTCATTTATTTTCTTTTCAGCTTAGTCCCTTTATTCATCAGGGGTCGTCACAGTGGATTGAACCGCCAACTTATCCAGCATATGTTTTACACAGCGGATGCCCTTCCAGCCGCAACCCAGTATTGGGAAACACCCATACACTCTCGCATTCACACACACACACACACTCATACACTACAGCCAATTTAGTTTATTCAATTCACCTATAGTGAGTGTGTTTGGACTGTGGGGGAAACCGGAGCACCCGGAGAAAACCCACGCGAACATGGGAAGAACATGCAAACTCCACACAGAAATGCCAACTGACCCAGCCGAGGCTCGAACCAGCAACCTTCTTGCTGTGAGACGACAGTGCAACCCACTGCGCCACCGCGCCGCCTTATATAAACATATTTATTAAAATATTACATATTTTGTTTTGCCATATAAACTCTGTTAATTGTGGTAAAAAGCGTATTATTCCTTCATTCATTCATTCATTCATTCAATTTTGTAAACCGAATCAACTCTTTTAAACATCTCTGACAGATCTCTGTCCTCATATGACTTTGATCATTTTTAACAGGACAGTCCTCATTTGGCTTCATAACACTAAAAAGAGTGACCAGGATTTTCCCCAATTGCTTTCTGAAAGGCTGTGTGGATTGACATGAGCTTGAGTAAATTCATTTTTCCTATGAAGTATCGCTTTAAGGCTAGTTTGATTCATGCCGCTAGACTGCAAACATCAGAAAAAGCCAAGCACTCCATGTTCAATCGGCAACAAACACAAACGAAGCATGAAACTTGTCATCTGAGCGAGTTGAGTAAGTGCATTGAGATCCGATGCCTTGAGGTGTGACTGCCTTGCCTTACGTCTGACAAAACAGAAGGAGAGAAAAGGCAGAGCGGCGGAGAAAGGTCTCTGATGTGTGCAGCATAATGCCGTTTATTGTTGTGATTAGTATTAGCTCTCTGATTCAACCCTGATGAAAGCAGCGGGCAGCACGCCAGCAAATATGTACATGAAATGAACAAGATGTGTGTGTGTGTGTGTTTGTACCCTGATTTGCGTAGGGAGCTAGTGTGTGTGTGTTTGGTAAATGGCAGTCTGATCACATGATGGCCCATGGCAGCCCCTAACAAACCGTGTAGGCGCCAGCAGGAGGGGGGGAATTGGGGCACTCGAGGATGGGGGGGGTGCTGACTCGGGTCACATGACAAATAAAGTTTGAAGCCAAACTCCTTCACTTCAAACAATAGAGTATTAATGTTGATGACACATGATCTGAGCAGAGGCATTGGACGCACGCGCGTGTGTGAGCGTGTCTGCAGACTTTTGTGTGTCGAAAGGCCTCAGTCCTGTGGAGACGGACCAGTCTGGCGTCTGCGTGTCATGCTAGCACACACACACACACACACTGGCATGTATAGAGCTACGTGTATTGCATGCTGTAGAGAAGTGGAGTAGAATTGCGCAGTGCAGGCATGACCATGTCAACATTCCTCTGTGTTTCCATCCAAAAATTCATTCATTCATTCATTTTCTTTTCGGCTTAGTCCCTTTATTAATCAGGGGTCGCCACAGCAGAATGAACCGCCAACTTATCCAGCATATGTTTTACGCAGCGGATGCCCTTCCAGCTGCAACCCATCACTGGGAAACATCCATACACACTCATTCACACACATACACTACGGACTATTTAGCTTACCCAATTCACCTATAGCGCATGTCTTTGGACTTGTGGGGGAAACCGGAGCACCCGGAGGAAACCCACGCAACCACGGGGAGAACATGCAAACTGCACACAGAAATGCCAACTGACCCAGCCGGGGCTTGAACCAGCAACCTTCTTGCTGTGAGGCGATTGTGCTACCCACTGCGCCACCGTGCTGCCCCCATTCAAAGATGTCAGATGCAAAACTGGAATATTGTATAAGATATTTGCAAATACAGCACCGTGCATCCAACGAGTCCAAAGAGAACCAAAATCGCCACTTCTTGATAAACTGGAGCCAAATATCAAAAAGAATAGTTGAATTTACATAGGCGGCACGGCGGCTCAGTGGTTAGCACTGTCGCCTCACAGCAAGAAGGTTGCTGGTTCGAGTTCCGGCTGGATCAGTTGACATTTCTGTGTGGAGTTTACATGTTCTCACTGTGTTGGATCTATTGATCTCTCTTTCTTGATGCTGTACTTTTGTTTTGTTTTGTTAACTTGTATTCATTGGATACTCCAGAGAGACCACGGGGGTAGGAGATTGGGGTAGTCGAATTGATGTCTGTCATTATTTTGTTATTTCAGCCTGTATGCTTTGTTAATAATAATTCATTCATTTTCCTTCGGCTTAGTCCCTTATGTATCAGGGGTTGGCACAGTGGAATGAACCGCAAACTATTCCAGCATATGTTTTACGCAGCGGATGCCCTTCCAGCCGCAACCCAGTACTGGGAAACACCCATACACGCTCACATTCACACACATACTCATACACTACAGCCAATTTAGTTTATTCAATTCACCTATAGCGCATGTGTTTGGATTGTGGGGGAAACCATAGCACCTGGAGAAAACCCACGCCAACACGGGGAGAACATGCAAACTCCACACAGAAATGCCAACTGGCCTAGCCGGGACTCGAACCAGCAACCTTCTTGCTGTGAGGCGACAGTGCTAACCACCGAGCCACCATGCCGCAACTGCATGGGAAGATGTCATAAAGACTTGTCCTTAAATACAAGTTTTTAATTTACCACTTGTTTGTTAAGCCAATTTCTCAATCATTTTTCAGCATGACGATGATAAAAAAGAAGCACAAACAACTGGAA
Source organism: Danio jaintianensis (assembly GCA_903798115.1). Lineage (NCBI taxonomy): Eukaryota > Metazoa > Chordata > Actinopteri > Cypriniformes > Danionidae > Danio > Danio jaintianensis. Next base: position 4,043,760 of record CAIGQV010019164.1, read on the forward strand.
TTGCACAATTTAATACAGAAGAAACCAGCTTTAAGCTATTTCTTAATTATTTCAAGGATTCTTGTGGCTTGGTCTGATAGCATTGAGCTGAAATTTCCTGACCATATCTGACACTATATCTTTATCTTGTTTTTAGCTACAAAATAGGAAACATTTAAGGTATTTTCTTCACATATGATCTTTGAAAATGCCCCGTGATTGTGAAACAGAATCTGAGACATTTTGACTTTGCAGTATCATTCCGATTGAGCAAGAAACTGTCAGAGGGACTGTTTGTCCCAGCACACTTTAACCATGACATTAACATGCTGCAATTGCTTGATCACTTGGTTGTGTAAAACACACAGGTGGCACACTAATAAGTTTATGGTGACTGTCTAAATAATCAAATGTCATCTGTGTTCTTTTTCTAAAATTCTGAATTACATTGTTACACTGAATATAAGTAACTCCTTTATTTACTCTTGTTTATATAACACGTTTAATTAGCCTCATTTAATAATAGGTGCCAACTAGAATAATTGTTCTGCCCTGCCTTTAAAATGACTGAGCTGAGAGCTTTTTTATTTTCATCACATTTTTTGGTCCCACTTTATATTAAGTGGCCTTAACTAGTATGTACTTACAGTAAAATGAATCATTCGTTATAATGTACTTATTGTTTAAATGCACATTTACATCGTACTTATGCTTGATTGACATCTGTACTTAATTTCTTTAAATTTCGAGGTACACTGTTGATCATCCCTTACGCCTTAACACAACCTTTTCAATTCAATTCATCTTTATTTCTATAGGGCTTTTACAATGTAGATGTATCAAAGCAGCTTAACATAGAAGTTCTAGTAAATTGAAATTGAAACTGCCAGTCCAGTTTTTAGTTCATTTCAGTGTGGTTTAATTTTCACTGCTGTAAGTCCAAACACTGAAGAGCAAATCCATTGATGTGCAGCTCTATAAGTCCCAAGTCCCTAAACCAAGCAAGCCAGTGGCAACAGTCAATTTGTCAGTCACCAACTGACATAAGTGAAGGGAAAAAACCTCGAGAGAAACCAGGCTCAGTTGGGCACGACCATTTCTCCTCTGGCCAAACTTCTTGTGCAGAGCTGCAGTCTATAGGCACCGAGGCTGGAGAACGCTGGACGTCCATCGTGGAGAAGCTGCAGGTGTGAGTAGGTCACCAGCAGGTGTTCAGGCTGGCCCACGGGATCAATGCGGAGACTCGTCTGTCACTGGGGTCTTTCAAGAATCAGTCTCATGCTCTCCTCTCCTCCATGTCCACCACAGCATCTGCTCAGGATACGGCCTGGTCCAGGATTATGGAGAGCTCGGTATAAGGAAAAACAGACTAACATAAGACTAACACAACCTTAAACCTACCCATACCATCAAACCTGTCCCTAACCCGACCCGTATCCCACCTCAAGAGCACCAGACGTGTTCTGCAATACATTATGAACACAGTAAGTACATTGTATTTATATTTTGACGTAAGTACATAGTTAAGGCCACTTAATAAAAACCAATTTCTTCCACTCCCATTTGGCTTTAAGTCTGCTCATAATATCAAACAAAGGCATGAATCTTCGGAAAAAAAAAGACTGTCCTATTATCGTTAGCTAATCTGATTATACATCTCAATGACAAATTACCGCAGCTAATTGAGATATTTGATAATGTAGTTTCTTATACATCATCCTGTGTATTATTTGGTGTGATGGTTAAAACCCATGAGCACTTTAATTATTGTTTTTTGTTTGAAGTAATATGGTAATGGAGGGAAAGTAAGCGGAGAACAGAGAAGTCTTTTGCAGTATGTGCCGCTGGATCTTACAGGCTTGGCTGCGCTGTCATGTCCAATGCTCCTAGTCCATTAATCAGATGGCGGGTGTGAGCTTGTGTCCCAGTGTTTACATAGCAATAGAGTGATCGCTGCCCCCCGGCCACACACAGAGGAGGCTGAGGACACACTGTGAAATGGGCCTGACACTGGTGCGCCTGCATGTATGTGATGCTTCAATTGGACACCAGAAGGGGACAATGCCAGGCTGTGTGTGGAAGTGGGAATCAGTAAGAGGTGAAAGAGTTTTAGTCATCAATGGAGTTCCTATCTTTGATCTACTTTCAGGCCTTGCTTCATTGCCATTCAACCAAGTTTCATCAAAATTCTGTTGTTTTCTTGCGATTTACATTTATACTGTGTGTCAGGATTAACGAACACTTATTTATGCAACCACATAAATTAAAAATATAAAAAGGAAATGTACACATGCATCAGCAAGCTGTCAAACAAACATATTAAGCATATTATTCACCTAATTCTATAAATCATATTGTATGAAAATTTATATTCCATGCATGTCTGGTGAAATTCTTGATTCTGATTGGCTAGAAGGTGTGCAAATTGTTCAATGGACAGGTAGTTCCATCATATGTTGTTTTTTTTTTGCCTTAGCAACAGGCATTTAAAATTATTCAATGCACTGCACTCTATTGATTATCCCTTAAATAATCGGAGAGCGCACATTTTCAACCCTCCATGCCAACCACAGTGTATTCCAAATATCATATTTTGCCCTCTGAAGGAATATATTGCCAACCGAAGTGCTCAAAACTTGCCACTCCGAAGCATCCTTTAGAGTTAAGGATTTTGAAGGGTACAACTGATGGACACTTTGGGCCTCCATTATACTTTCTGCAGGGAAGTTGTTTGATGTTGAACAGCGAGTTTCATTAGGAAGGCTGTCACTCTCAGGTTAAACACTTTGAAGGGTTTAGGGCATAAGGATGATCTCTTCCGAATGGAACTCAGTGAGAGTTTAGCTTCTGTTTCAAAGTCTGTGGCAGCTTTCAAGATGAATTTGTATATCTCCCCTTTTTATTATTGCATAAACGTGAATTCTGAAACATAGACTACTAATAAACCATAGTTTCTAAAAAAGAATTGTATGTATCTTTATAATGTTCATGAGGTGGAAATGGTTGACCAGCGTTATGCACATATAATGTGAATGAACAATTTTATAGAACTTGGGGCTGAAGAGGAAATGAATCAACAAGAGGCCAGTCTTACTCAGCAAGTCCTGTAGCCTCCACTGTTGTTCTCTTTCTTTCCGTCCCTATTTTCTCTCGGTCATTTCTCTTTTCCCTCTTGCCTGCATTCCTTACAGTTTTGTTCTCCTGCCAAGGAAACTAATCAAAAGGCCCTCTACTTTTTCTTTGTAATTCTGTCTGTCCGTCTCTCTCCCTCTCTTTCTCCATAGTCGACCTCTAGCTGCATATCCAGTGTGCAACCCGTGGCATTATGCACACTCCTCGAAAGCCTCCGTGGCCTGTGAAGTCATGGCTGAAGTAGGGGCAGTTGGGAGTTGACCTTAGGGCAGCTTTGCTCGTGGCTCCACTCTTGTGCAGTGGGAGGGTTGAGAGTAGTAAAATGATCTGGTTTCCTCTTGTTTGGAGAGCCTACCTCCCTCCATGGTTGTATACAGATTTTTCTCCTTTTATAGAGCGTGCTTCAGAACAAATAAAAACTGTCAGAGCTTCCCTCTTTCCGTGCTGCCGTTCCCTTATAATGTAATGACCTCAGTGTCTTACCTTTCATTTCGGCACACTTTGATATGCTTGTTCATGGTGGTCTTACAGTGGTGACCATAAACTTCCTGAGCTATAAACTCACAAACAGCCGGTAGATGGTAAGGAGAGTATCGCGTAACATGCGCAGTTTTAGGAATTTTGTGGTTGAGACGTTATCACACCCGTGTAAATCTCCTATCGTAACATATCACACCTCAAATGCACACTTCGTATCGTAACCCCAACCCTCAGATTGCCTATCATTCCAGATAGTTCTTATAAACACACCTTATAACAGAGTCCCAAGCCGCGATAAAGCCCTGTCGTGCTGCTCGAGTGTCGTGCTGACGAGGACAAACTCTTATCTGCCACGATGTTCATGTTGAAGAGCAAGATGGCATCTAGCTGATGCCAATCTTCATGCACTCTGCAAGAAATTTTAATGCACAAACACATGTATCCGTGGACACATGCCGCATCTACTGACTGCAGGTATTTGCCTTAGCACTTGTTCACTGGGAAAGTGATCTGCTTGGTGTATATTTCTCTCCAGAATTGGAGATTAGATGTTTAAAGCGATCAGAATAAGAGAGAGAGAGGGGGGGGGGGGGGGGGGAAGGATGAGCAAGAAAGAGAAAAAGACATGATGTTGAGACACACCGTTTGACTCATCATGTAGTTAGTTTTTTTTTTTTTGGAGACTGTCATTTCCGACCATTTCACAGATGCATATCAAATTTTGCAATCTGCTTTGTAGAGATAAGGCCCACTAGATGCTGGAGTTGCAACATCCCGCTGAGCGAATGAGAGAGCAGACAGGTTTTCATAGTGATTTCCCTGTGAGATAGAGCCTTTCCAGCACCCTCAGCATCACTGATTAGTGCTCTAATCTCACAGAGACTGGCGTCTGCCAGCCTGGCAAGCATATGCACATGGCTGTAGAGTATGTGAGACTCATAACCATGCCTCTGCTCTGGAAGGAGATGCAGCCATGAATGTCGCCTCGCTGAAAGCCAAAAGTGAGGACTCCCATCTGGAAACTTTTTGTAAAAGTGCTCCATTATTAAAGGAGGCGACTACAGTGTTTGTTTGGTGGGGGCAGTGCAGGTCAAGCTCATTAAAGGTCTGAGAGTTAGATGAGAACATTGTTGTTTGTTAGTTTGTTTGTTTCTCTTGAATCAGTAAAGATGATCTTTTAGAAGCTGGACGTTGTTTAGATTGCAGAGATGAATTCTGTAGTGGTGCTGCTTCTCAATACATAGAGGCCTCGGGAAGCTAGACACAACATAAGCAGAAGTGTGGAAAAACAATGTGGTGTGTTTTGACTGGAGCGGTTTTCACCTGTGTTGCCTCGCTCTTCTGCATGGATAAAGAGCCAAAGATTGCTTAAATGAGTCCTGGCTAGATCACTTCCAAGGCAAACTCAATTTGTCAGTTCGGTTCTAGTCCATGCACTATTCCACGTCTATCTACACTGCCAAATGATCTGATGATTTTGAAAGAAAAGCTTTTGCCCCTTCATTTTTTGTCTCACTGGGGTCTCTGAACATTTCTTTCCTGGCTAAAATCTCCTGGGGACAGACACCAAGTCCCGTAGCTCTCTATCCCCCCCACCCTCGAGTTCGGCGGTGTGCCAGGCTGGCCTAGATTCACCCTCTCCAGTTACCTGATGGTGAAAGCACATGGGGTGCGGATGGGGATGGGCCGTCCAGACTAACACTCCCCTGAGCCTGTTCTGGCATTAGCACTTGCCCCCTTTGCTCTGTCAATGGGAGGCTGGATGAATGTGCCTGTTTGTGCACAGACAGTGGGGATGAATTTGTCTGCCTTAGAAAAGAACAGGAAGGCCTGAATGTTGTCCGTCCCACGAGGACGCATTGAATGCACGAGTGTCTCAAGTGGGACATATGAATACTGCTAAAGCTGCTAAACGTTACCTCTCACAGGTGAGAGTGGCCTCAATGCAGGCCTCAATATTGGCTCTTTCAGGAGAAATGCTAATAAGTGCTTGTTTTGTTAGAGAAGGGGGATTTCACCTCCTAAGTTTCATAGATAGAGTTGAGTACATGTAAACATTAATAGCTGCAATGCTAATACTTGTTTGCAAGACAAGGATTAGAGGGGTAGTTCAGCAAAAAATGAAAGTTCTGATATCATTTACTTTTTATGTATTTACTTTTAAATGTTGGAAACCTGTAACCACTGACTCCAATAGTCTTTATTTTTACTACTATAGAAATCGATGGTTATAGGTTTCTAAAAATTTTTACTTGAGCGTGAGTAAATAATGAGTAAATCTTCATTTTTTGGGTGGACTATCCCTTTAATGTTAGCACTCAAATACTCTCACCGGCCACTTTATTAGGTGCACCTTATTAGTACTGGGTTGGACCCTCTTTTGAGTACAGTGAACTCATTGTCATGTTCAAGAAACCAGTCTGAGATGATTCGTGCTTTATGACATGGTGCGTTATCCTCCTGGAAGTAGCCATCAGAAGATGGGTACACTGTGGTCATAAAGGGATGGACATGGTCAGCAACAATACTCAGGTAGGCTGTGGCGTTGACACGATGCTCAATTGGTACTAATGGGCCCAAAGTGTGCCAAGAAAATATCCCCCACACCATTACACCACCACCACCAGCCTGAACCGTTTATACAAGGCAAGATGGATCCATGCTTTCATGTTGTTCACATCAAATTCTGACCCGACAATCCGAATGTCGCAGCAGAAATCGAGACTCATCAGACCAGGCAACGTTTCTCCAATCTTCTATTGTCCAATTTTGGTGAGCCTGTGCGAATTGTAGCCTCAGTTTCCTGTTCTTAGCTGACAGGAGTGGCAGCCAGTGTGGTCTTCTGCTGCTGTAGCCCATCCGCCTCAAGGTTGGACGTGTTGTGTGTTCAGAGATGCTCTTCTGCATACCTCGGTTGTAACGAGTGGTTATTTGAGTTACTGTTGCCTTTCTATCAGCTGGAACCAGTCTGGCCATTCTCCTCTGACCTCTGGCATCAACAAGGCATTTGCACCCACTGAACTGCCGCTCACTGGATATTTTCTCTTTTTCTGACCATTCTCTGTAAAACCTAGAGATGGTTGTGCGTGAAAATCCTAGAAGATCAGCAGTTTCTGAAATACTCAGACCAGCCCATCTGGCACCAACAACCATGCCACGTTCGAAGTCACTTAAATCAACTTTCTTCCCCATTCTGATGCTCAGTTTGAACTGCAGCAGATCGTCTTGACCATGTCTACATGCCTAAATGCATTGAGTTGCTGCCATGTGATTGGCTGATTAGAAATTTGCGTTAACGAGCAGTTGGACAGGTGTACCTAATAAAGTGGCCGGTGAGTGTATAGGGAATAGATGTTAAATAAGTGTATCTTCCAATGCTCAATTGTTAATTTATCCTCATTTATAGATAAACCTGATAACATGCTAGCACTGAATGGCATCTTTAATTCCCCACAATATAAACTTCTTTGTCTGCATTTAGGGCGTCACAGTGGTGCAGTGGGTAGCACAATCACCTCACAACAAGAAGGTCGCTGGTTTGAGTCCCGGCTGGGTCAGTTGGCATTTCTGTGTGGAGTTTGCATGTTCTTCCTGTGTTGGCGTGGGTTTTCCCCACAGTCCAAAGACATGCGCTATAGGTGAATTGAATAAACTAAATTGGCCATAGTGTATGAGTGTGTGAAAGAGTGAGTATGGGTGTTTCCCAGTGATGGGTTGCAGCTGGAAGGGCAGCCGCTGTGTAAAACATATGCTGGATAAGTTGGCGGTTCATTCCGCTGTGGTGACCCCTGATTAATAAAGGGACTAAGCCGAAAAGAAAATGAATGAATGAATGAATGAATGTCTGCATTTATAAAATTGCTAAGCTAAAGTTAGCATTGCTATTTTATTTTCTTTACAAACCATCTTCCGGCACTGGATTGAAGAGCATCTTTATGGTCAGAGGTTTCTAGCATTATCCAACATGTTTGAAAACTCCAGGAAAGAAATGTTATGCTGGCGCAACAAACATTTGTTTTGACTTTTACTTGACAGTGAGTTCAAATGATTATGAGCGCATAAATCAAACATGGCAAACCCATCATGAGGTTTACAGTTTCACCATAACATCCAAGATTCCACCGAGCTGACAAAATTGTAGATATGTAATTAGTTAAGATGTTTATGCAACGTCCCAGTGTCCAATTTCTGTTGTATCCAGTAATTAAATCAGTGTCTGAATTGTTTGCTTGTTTTTCCAAAAATAGTCTGCTGCGAGATTCTCACTACATAATGATTGACTCAAGGAAGAAAAACAGGGTGAAAAGAAAGAGTAAAGAAATGTGATGCTAACAATCTCACAGCTTCTGTACTGGCCTCCTCCAAAGAGTTTAGTTCTGGCTTTCGAGGCAGAGAATAGACACAATGCTCCTGTCCCAGGTGGACGTGCCGACCCATTTTCTCAAAGAGCGCAGTCGAGACCAGGACCAGGACCAGGACCACACCCTCTCACTTTATTTACAGTCAAGCACAAACTTCTGCTGTACGGGGGTTCACTTAACATTACAAAACAGCAACGTTCTGGATGGAATCTGATCGTTTTTATTGTGATTTTTCATTCTTTTTTAAACCATGGTTCAGAACACTTATGCAGAGCTAAATGCGAATCTAAACAATTTTGACTTTCATATACTGTATCTTTAATTCTCATATATGTTCAAATTATGAATTATGAATTTTATAAAGGGGTGACACAGTGTCACAGTGGTTAGCACTGTCGCCTCACAACAAGAAGGTCGGTGGTTCGAATCCTGGCTGGGTCAGTTGGCATTTCTGTGTGGAGTTTGCATGTTCTCCCCGTGTTGGTGTGGGTTTCCTCCGGGTGCTTCGGTTTCCCCCGCAGTCCAAACACATGCGCTATAGGTGAATTGAATATACTAAATTGGCAGTAGTGTATGAGTGTAAATGAGTGTGTATAAGTGTGTCCCAGTACTGGGTTGCAGCTGGAAGGGCATCCGCTGTGGAAAACATATGCTGGATAAGTTGGCGGTTCATTCCGCTGTGGCGATCCCTGATGAATAAAGAGACTAAGCCGAAGGAAAATGAATGAATGAATGAATTTTATAAAAATCATTAACATTAATACATTTCACATATTACAACAAGGCGTCACTGTGGCGCAGTGGGTAGCACGTTCGCCTCACAGCAAGAAGGTCGCTGGTTCGAGCCTCGGCTGGGTCAGTTGGCGTTTCTGTGTGGAGTTTGCATGTTCTCCCCGTGTTCGCGTGGGTTTCCTCCGGGTGCTCCGGTTTCCCCCACAAGTCCAAAAACATGTGGTATAGGTGAATTAGGTAGGATAAATTGTCCGTAGTGTATGTGTGTGAATGAGTGTGCGTATGGATGTTTCCCAGTGATGGGTTGCAGCTGGAAGGGCATCCGCTGCGTAAAACATAGGCTGGATAAGTTGGCGGTTCATTCCGCTGTGGCGACCCCAGATTAATAAAGGGACTAAGCCGAAAATAAAATGAATGAATGAATATTACAACAAAAAATAAGCATGACATTACAAGATCATTTTAAGTTTATTGACCTTTTTTTACTTTTCTTTAAAAATAAAAAGATAAATATATATAAACTGAATATGAATATAAAAACTTTTTATTTTATTTTATTTTATTACTCTGTACCAAAATCATGGGTTTGCTCCCCAGTAAAATTACCATGCTTGAACCAACCACCTCCAAAATGAAAATGTTGGAGACTTACAAGTTCATTTTAAGTTTATTGACCTTTTTTAGTTTTCTTTTTTTTTATATGAATATATATCGGGGCTGCATGGTGGCGCAGTGGGTAGCATGTTCGCCTCACAGCAAGAAGGTCGCTGGTTCGAGCCTCGGCTGGGTCAGTTGGCGTTTCTGTGTGGAGTTTGCATGCATGGCGTGGGTTTCCTCCGGGTGCTCCGGTTTCCCCCACAAGTCTAAAGACATGCAGTATAGGTGAATTGGGTAGGCTAAATTGTCCGTAGTGTATGTATGTGAATGAGATGTTTCCCAGTGATGGGTTGCAGCTGGAAGGGCATCTGCTGCGTAAAACAT
>CAIGQV010019164.1:4063041-4078125 GCA_903798115.1 Danio jaintianensis
AATGAATGAATATATATATAGGCTACATGTATTTTTTGCATAGTCATAGTTGTTTTGGTGTAGCTCATGTATAAATAGAAATTTCAATTAAATTCTTAATTGTTTAAAGGGATAAATACAGTAATAATGTGGTAAAAAAGTAACATTCACAACTTTTTTTAAATTCATAAATGAGAAGTTGCTGATACAGTATGACTAACTTATGATGAAGATATGCAGATTTTGAATGCATTATGGGGACTAAATCTAAAGCAAAAATGCATCTCAGATCGTGCTCATGCATTAATATAATAATTGGTAACACTTTAAAATAATGGTCCATTAGGTAGTTAATGTTAATGTATTTACTAACATGAACAAACTATTAGTAATACATTTATTACAGTATTCATACATGTTTGTTAATGTTATATATGTTAATTAATGTTAACTCACAGTGTATTAATGTTAACAAGCACAACTTTGGATTGGAATAATGCATTACTTAATGTTGGACTATGTTTAATAAATGCTTTACAAGATTATTTATTCTTAGTTAATGTTAGTAAATACATAAACTAATGGACCGTTATTCTAAAGTGTTATCGATTCATATTACTGTAAATCATATCAGTAAATGAGCAGTTTTTCGTATTTTGTGATTCATGTTTTTATTTATTTTTTATTATTATTATTTATGTTTTTGAACCCCATTATGGGACCTTGATCTTTTTTCCAACAACTTTTAACATTTTGAATAGTTTAAAGTGATATATTGTCTGGGTTGGTGTTGTATATTATGCTAAAAATATCTTGTAATAAACTGCCAATGCATTTTCTGTTATTTTACAGACTTTCTTTATACACTCACTGGTCATTTTATTAGGTACACCTGTCCAACTGCTCCAAACGCACATTTCTAATCAGCCAATCACATGGCAGCAACTCAATGCATTTAGGCATGTAGACATGGTCAAGACGATCTGCTACAGTTCAAACCGAGCATCAGAATGGGGAAGAAAGGTGATTTAAGTGACTTTGAATGTGACATGGTTGTTGGTGCCAGACGGGCTGGTCTGAGTATTTCAGAAACTGCTGATCTACTGGGATTTTCACGCACAACCATCTCTAGGTTTTACAGAGAATGGTCAGAAAAAGAGAAAATATCCACTGAGCGCAGTTCTGTGGGCGCAAATGCTTTGTTGATGTCAGAGGAGAATGGTCAGACTGGTTTCAGCTGATAGAAAGGCAACAGTAACTCAAATAACTACTCGTTACAACCGAGATATGCAGAAGAGCATCTCTGAACGCACAACACATTGAACTTTGAGGCGGATGGGCTACAGCAGCAGAAGACCACACCGGGTGCCACTCCTGTCAGCTAAGAACAGGGAACTGAGGCTACAATTCGCACAGGCTCACCAAAATTGGACAATAGAAGATTGGAAAAACGTTGCCTGGTCTGATGAGTCTCGATTTCTGCTGTAGGGGCAGATGGTAGGATCAGTAGGGATGGTAGGGTCAGAATTTGGCATAAACAACATGAAAGCATGGATCTATGCTGCCTTATATCAACGGTTCAGGCTGGTGGTGGTGGTGTAATGGTGTGGGGGATATTTTCTTGGCACACTTTGGGCCCATTAGTACCAATTGAGCATCGTGTCAATGCCACAGCCTACCTGAGTATCGTTTCTGACCATGTCCATCCCTTTATGACCACAGTGTACCCATCCTCTGATGGCTACTTCCAGCAGGATAACGGACCATGTCATAAAGCGCGAATCATCTGACTGGTTTTTTGAACATGACAATGAGTTCACTGTACTCAAATGGCCTCCACAGTCACCAGATCTCAATCCAATAGAGCACCTTTGGGATGTGGTGGAACGGGAGATTCGCATCATGGATGTGCAGCCGACAAATCTGCAGCAACTGCGTGATGCTATCATGTCAATATGGACCAAAATCTCTGAGGAATATTTCCAGTACCTTGTTGAATCGATGCCACGAAGGATTAAGGCAGTTCTGAAAGCAAAAGGGGGTTTAACCCGGTACTAGTAAGGTGTACCTAATAAAGTGGCCGGGGAGTGTATATTATCTCTTGCGCATTATATTATTTCAAACTATTAACATTTCAATAAATGTTGCTTTGTTAAACTGCAGAGTTGAATTTTTAACATCAAAAGTTGACAGAGCCAACAAAAAAGGTCCCATAATTCATAACCGTAAATAAACACAAAATATGGAAACTATTAAATAGCAGATTTTTCTTACAGTGTACAATAATAATGCTTTATAAAAAAAACATTGAGACAATGAAAGTACTTTAGGAATGAGCAGAATTCCTTTACCTTTCGTAGGATGTGACTCCTTATTTCCTCTGCAGAGTTTAGAAATAGTGTCCAAAGAAAAAAAAAATGAGACAGAGAAAATGAGAAAGAACAAAAGCGAAAGGGAGGGCACGGCGTGTTTAGTTGAAGCATGTTTGCATGAGGTCAAGCGTCTGACCCCGCGCATTGCTCGAGACCTGCGGTTGAACTGCTCTTTTACGCTTTCATCTTTAGCTCCATAACTGGAGTCTGTGCGCACTCGGCCCCCGCCACCTTTTGATTCCTTTAATTCAATTTAATACATAAACAAATACATGAAGGGAGCGAGCGAGGGAGGGCAGGAGAGCGAGATGAGAGGATGAAAAGAAGAGGAGACTCGTCTTGATTGTAGCTCATAAAGCGAGAGGCCACCATGCTGTTTCTAAAGCCTCGGTCATAAGTCTTGGCGCTTTCATTCTGCCGTACTATATAACCGGGCCGTTAAAAAAGATCCTGAGATGGTTTAGTCATAATTTAGGCATCTTCATTTGGAAAGTAAAATATTGGTGTTATTGCAGAATGCTCTCTCCGTGGATGTAGATCTCTCCTCGCCTCCATGTGTCACGTTCATCTGGTGGTGTATTATTGTGCCGTGATGCTTTACGGTTATTTTTTGCTCAATAAGTTGTCTGTAAAAAAAAAATTTGGGTTCCACGCAATCGGTTTGTGTTGGGGCAACATGAAGTTATTGAGTTAGCTTGTTAGTTTTTGCAAATTTAAGTGGATTGAACATAAAACAATTAAGTTGTCTAAATAAAAACTTGAGAATTATGTTGTTTCAGCTCATTTTAAATAAGACAAACAGTAGACATTTATTTTTTGAGTTCATGCTTTCTGGGTAGTTGCTTATTTTGAAGGTGTAACTATTTTATGATTGTTAAAAAAAAAATAATTTGCTGTAATTATTAAGTATAAGTACGTAATCTGCAACCCAGGCTCATTCTGATTACGTACCCATATATATACATTTCTGGAGAGCGCCAAATACATCCCAGTAGCTACGTTTTTTTGCAGTTTTGTTTTTCACGAATCCACCAGAGGCCGCTGTGTACGCTTTTTCAGATCTCAAATTTCTCTCGCGAGTGCCATTCGTGCCTGCTGTTCTCGCTTAAATCCACCAGAGGCCGCTGTCGACTGACTGACTGACCGACCGACCGTTAACCACACCCACCCCCTTCCCTAAACCCAACCAATAGTGTTTTCAAAAGCAATCCAGAAAAGGAAAAGCCTGATTTTTACCATGTTTTCAGATTTTACCACATTCTCACTCTGTTATTTACTTCTTTATTTTATTTTTTGGCTTTTGTTTTTGTCTTACTTGCTTTCTGGAACTGTTCTTTGCCGAGCTCCAACCCCAGTCCAACTGCGCTCTGCATCTCAAATCCTCCAACGTACATGGCGAGCCACTGGACAAACTGGTAACAGCTGAAAAGTCGTCCACACGGAGGTAAGCGATCAGCTGGTAAGCGCAAAAAGGAACGACGTCATACCGCCCCCCTAGCTGTCATTTTAAAGACGAAATCCAGCTATATGTACCTCTGGCTACATAATGCACGCTCTCCAGAAATGTATATAGGGCTACGTTTTCAGAATGAGCCTATGTTGCTAATCTGGATTTTTGTGGACTTTTTATCTACCCTTTTGTTGTTGTTGTTGAATATTGTCTGTTTTGGCATAATACTGTTATACCAAAGCAATTTTTTATTCCATAGTGAAATAGATTTTAAATAATAACTGATAACTTTTAAAGACAGGCCTGTAGAGTGCTCAGAGGTTGATATTTTGTTGTGTTGTGCTTTTGTGTAATGTTTGTTAGTGGAATTTGTGTCTGAAAAGAGTACATCACCCTTGATCTTGTATAGCAAAATTCCACCAATCAAAGAGTCGCAGTGATTATAAGATATATTTAGCTCTGCCCACTCCATGATGGACAGCAGATTATGTCATTGGGTCAACTATTCATACATTATCAAAATTCTTAGATACTGATGCAAAGGCAATATTCTTACAATATAACATATCTATTGATACAAAGAACAGCTTTAAATTAATAGTTTTTTTATTCAAAACCTTTTTTGTTTGTTTGTTTTTACTTCACTGCTGTCACTAAAGTATCTGTACTTTATCAGAATGTTTTTATTTTAGGAAACCTTCACTTCACTACATTCCGAAACAAAATATACTATTTTTTACTCCACAAAATTTCATAATAGACATATTAGACATGTCAGAGTTCAAAAGAGGACAAATCATTGATGGGTGTCTCTGTGACCAAGACAGCAAGTCTTTCCGATGCATCAAGAGCCACGGTATTCAGAGTAATGTTAGCAAACCACCAAGAAGAAGAACCACATCCAGCCGGAGTAACTGTGGATGCAAGAGGAAGCTGTCTGAAAGGGATGCCCGGGTGCTAACCAGGATTGTATCCAAAAAACATAAAACCACATCCTCAACTCTCCTGTTTTCACCAAAACTGTTGGTCAGGAGCTCCAGAGGGTCAATACTCGTGCCAATGCCAAACGTTGGTTTCAATGGTGCCAGCAGCAAAAATCTTGGGCTATGGACAATGTGAAATATGTATTGTTCTCTGATGAAGTCCACCTTTACTGTCTTTCTCATATCCGGGAGAGTTACAGTGTGGAGAAGCCCCAAAGAAGCGTACCACCCAGACTGTTGCATGCCCAGAGTGAAGCATGGGGGTGGATCAGTGATGGTTTGAGTTGCAATATCATGGCATTCCCTAGGCCCAATACTTGTGCTAGATGGGCGCATTACTGCCAAGGACTACCCAACCATTCTGGGGGACCATGTGCACCCAGTGGTTCAAACATTGTATCCTGAAGTCAGGGCCATGTACAGTATCAGGATAATACTGGACAAATACACACAGCAAGACTGGTGACAGAGTGGTTTGATGAACATCCAGGTGAAGTTGAACATCTCCCATGGCCTGCACAGTCACCAGATCTAAATATTATTGAGCCACTTTGGGGTGTTTTAGAGAAGCGAGTCAGGAAAGGTTTTCCTCCACCAGCATCACGTAGTGACCTGGACACTATTCTGCAAGAAGAATGGCTCAAAATCCTTCTGGCTTCTGTGCAGGAATTGTTTCTGTCCTTCCCAAAAATTTATGCTGTATTGCCGGCAAAAGGAGGCCCTAAACAATACTAATGAATTAATATGGTTTAAAACCAGGCGTTTTAGTTTCATTGTCCAACCCCTGTGTATGTAACTACATAGAACATTCAAATAACATATTGCATTTGTAATACAAAAATGAAGCAAACAGCCATGAAAACCGTGACCCACAATGCAATGCACTCAACCTGACCCTCTGTTTCTAGTGTGATGAATGAATTGTAATTACAGTGACTTTTAGCTGCAAAAGTTGAAGACATTTTACAAAACTGAGAGACTATAGTACAGTGTGTGGGTCAAGCCCCAAGTAATATTGCAATTTAGAATTTTTGTATGAATCTGTACAGTTTGAAATGAAACCCAATCAATCAGTTCATCAAATAATCAATCAATTTAAATTATATTAAAAAATAATAATTAAACTCTCCCCAATTTCCATAAACCTAACCCTTAATAAACCATAAGCAGATTCAATGAAAATATTCAAATGGGAATGTACAGATTCACATTAATATTGTGCAGTATGTTAAATAGATCAGATTATGTGGATGCCACATGTTTTATAATAAAAAAAAAAGGTTTATTATTTTTAAGCAAGAAAGAATCAAATCTTTGTAGTCTGGCATCTATTATTAAATAAAAAACCTATATTTATTAAAAATTTGCCAATTGATAGGTGATGTGGTGCGACCAAACAAAAACAGTAGTAATGCAAAGAGTGCACTGTAAAAAACGGTTCCACACAATCGATTTGTGCTAGGACAACATGAAGGAATTAAGTTAACTTATTAGTGGATTGACCATAAAACATTTAAGTTGTTCCAAAAAAAACCTCAAGAATTGTGTTGTTTCGGCGTATTTTAAATAAGTCGTTTGATCAAACAGCAGAGTGTACAGTATGTTGGGTCATTTTTAACTAGACTGGTAAAATAATGTCTTCATCGTTGGCTCTTCTGCTTCAAAGAACCACATGCTGTGCTTATTGTTGCATATTGCCTTCTCTTTTCTATTTTTAAATAAGTGTTTTTACTACTTTGCAGTGTTTAAGTAGCAGGCTAATATTCCATTCGCAACATAACCACACCCACGTAAACAAAAGAATAGAGTGTGTGAGCGTATGAAAACACATGTGGGGAAAGAGAGGACAAGGACACACAAGTGGAACCACGCGAGCACGTCACGGTGCCTCGGCCTCAACGCTGAATAAAGCATCTCTTTTTTCCCTCTCCCGTCTCTCTGACGCGGCCTGATCCCATTATTATTTTGGGGAAGACAGCTAGTTCCCTCAGGAGTGCCCTGTTTGAGTCCGTTGGATGTTTCATGCTCTGGGAGTCTGGCCAAAGAGAACAGCACACACACACACAAATACCTCCACACACACACACAAACAGAAAAGCCCAGTGGCATCTATAACTGGCAAAACACACAGCAGGAATGCAGCTCAACACTTGCAGTCATGGACTATTGCTGCAAACGCCATAAACACTACACACACTGGCTTATCTCTGGACTTTTGTGAGATTCTAAGAAGATATTTAGCTTACTTTACACTCAAAAAATGCTGTTTGTTCAAACTACTTCTTTAAAATGAGCTGAAACAACACAATTCTTGAGGTTTTTATCATTGCAACAACTTAATTGCTTTGTTCAATCCACTTATATTTGTATAAACTAATAAGTTAACTTAGTTCCTTCATGTTGTCCTTAAACAAATCGATTGTGTGGAACCCAGCATTTTTTTTACAGTTTAATTACTTTTTTTCGGAGTACATTTTTTATTTGTTATCGAATAAAGAGTTGCTTAGGTTTTCCATGAATTCCTTATGAGCAGTGTAAGTTACTTAAAGTCATTAATCGCTAGCTGTATTTAAGTTGCTTTTCTAGTTACTTTGAAAAGTAACTGAATTACTCAGTAAGTAATTTAATTACTCGATACTAAACATCCACAAAAAACTCAACGCGTATTTTAGGTGTGATTACTTAATGTATTTAAGTTACTTTTCTAGTTACTTTGTCTGAAAAGTAATTGAATTACTCAGTAAGTAATTTAATTACTCAATACTAAACATCCACAAAAAACTCAACGCGTATTTTAGGTGTGATTACTAAATGTATTTAAGTTACTTTTCTAGTTACTTTGAAAAGTAACTGAATTACTCTAAGTAATTTAATTACTTGACTCGATACTAAAAATCCACAAAAAGCTCAACGCGTATTTTAGGCGTAATTAAATAGTTACTTTTGTCTGCTATATGTTACTTTTTATTGCTTATGTGTTGAAACATAATTGTAAACTGTGTTTAAATTACTTTTCTAGTTACATTGTCTTAAAAGTAACTGAATTACTCTAAGTAATTTACTTGACGGGCTGCACGGTGGCACAGTGGGTAGCACGTTCACCTCACAGCAAGAAGGTCGCTGGTTCGAGCCTCGGCTGGATCAGTTGGCGTTTCTGTGTGGAGTTTGCATGTTCTCCCCGTGTTGGCGTGGGTTTCCTCCGGGTGCTCCGGTTTCCCCCACAAGTCCAAAGACGTGGTATAAGTGAATTGGGTAGGCTAAATTGTCCGTAGTGAATGAGTGTGTATGGATGTTTGCCAGTGATTGGTTGCAGCTGGAAGGGAATCCGCTGTGTAAAACATATGCTGGATAAGTTGGCGGTTCATTCCGCTGTGGCGACCCCAGATTAATAAAGGGACTAAGCTGAAAAGAAAATGAATGAATGAATTTACTTGACTCGATACTAAACATTCACAAAAAAACCTCAATGCGTATTTAGGGCAAGTATATTATAAGTAACTGTAATTAAATTACCAATAAAAGTAATCCCTACTTTTCAGTGGAAAAGCAATTTAATTACAGTAACTAGTTACTAATTACACCCAACACTACTTATGAGAAATGAAAATGGACACAAAGTAGACAATTGTTGATCCAGAGTAAGATTATGCTGTTAAAGTCATTTCTAATTCAAAAGATTCAAATTGTTTGGTCTTCAAAAATATAATTAAATGTTTGATAGTTCATATCAGGTTTTCTGGTTAACTTCCAGATTTTGGCATCCTTTGCTGTTTAGGATCTTGTTTATGGACAAATACACACATCTTCTTGGTGTTCAACGTGGAATATGAAGGTGCGTAAATGACAAATTTGTAAATTATTTATACAATTTCATTTACGGGTCAAAGGTGAGTTATTTTGGTGTTGGTATCAAATTTGATTTCCATATCATTTCATTTTATATGGAATGCAAGAGTCAAATGTTTCAAATAACATGTGAAAATATTGTCAAAATACGAGCGAAATAACGTTCCTCAGCATAACAGTTTATAAAATATTTTATTTGTATAAAAAAGTGATCTTGCCCCATTTTAAATGATCAGAAACTTCTTGCTCATAAATGAGTGGATTAAAGTATATATAGACAAAGTATACAGATTTAAACTATTTTGTATTTTGGAGTATTTTGGGGCTGCACAGTGATAAATATTCAAATATAGAGTATATTCATCAAATCATTTGAGTTTTAAGTATTCAAGCCTTTTTGGTATTTAAACTACTATATTTTAGTATATGTCTTCTGAAAATCATGGTTAAAATGTTAAATGATATTAAAAAAAGAAATTAGACAAGACCCATTGAATTCAATTAAACAAAAGCTAACCAATGAGATTTGTTCTCACACAGCAAGGAAGCATGTTTATGCTTCTATATATCGTATATTTGATGTGCTTTCTATATATCAGTTCTAATCAATAGCTATATGTGAATAAAAGCTTCATTTAAGTGCGTGCAGAAGAATTAAAATGAAACCTCTCACTTTACAGGGGTAATTTTAGGATGTTGAACTTTTTAAAGCCTAAAATTTTGTCTGCAGTTGGATGGATATCGGTGGATGGAAATCTCTCAGGTTTCTTCAAACATATCTTCATTTGTATTTTAAAGATGGACCAAAACTGTGCAAACTATCCCTTTAAGAAAACCTAGAAATTTGTTTTGCTGAACAATAATCAAATCATTAATCAATTTAAGCCTCTTTCAATGACTAATAGAATAGAATAGTGTAGAAATGTTTGTGTTTGGGGTGAAATTACCACCAAATGTTACAGTTTTTCCGGTAATCCTTTAGTTTAAGTAACAATACTGACTATTAACTAGTGGCTTATTATTAAGATATTGGCTGTTTATTAGTTCTTATATTAGTTAGTTAGTTAGTTAGTTCTTAAGTACATATTCTGCTGGATCTCATTCTACATCTCTAATCCTACCGAATACCTAAACCCAACTACTACGTTACTATTAAAAAGCAGCAAATTGAGAATTGTGCTTTAAAATAAAGTGTGACCAGTTATTTTTTTCTATTATCCTACGACAGATGTTAAACATTTCCATTCTGAATTATGTCTGCACAGTATATAATTTCAGCATATATATGTATGTATGTGTGTATATATATATATATATATATATATATATAAAATACACAGTGCTCAGCATAATTGAGTACACCCCATTTTGAAAATGAATATTTTTCTCCATTTCTCAGTGAATATGTATTTTGGTGCATTTAAACTAAACAGATTTATTAAACAGATATATTTATTAAAATAATATTTTAGTCACCAAACATATTTAGAAATTGAAAGATAATACAATTAAATTCAAGCAAAATATTGCAAAAAAATTTGCAATAGTCACATCGCAGGATCAGCAATGTCATGTTGGGATTAATATAACATGACCTAATCTAATAGGTTCTAATAGTGTGAAAGATTTTTTTTTTTATGTGTATTTAGGGCTGTGATTTCATGCTAATTTCTGTTTAATTATTCATACAATGAATACTATACAATGTTAATTTACATTTGATTGTTGCATTTCTGGACCTCAATGCTGTTAGACTTTATCGAAAAATCATGAAGCACTGTTGATTTCATTTTTATCTTTGTTCTCATGTTTTTATCTCTGCTTTGTTATTTTGCATATTTTTGTATATATTTAATGCAGATGCACTCCACTACAAAATCATCCCAATCAATGTAAAATTATGAATCTATACTCAAATTACATACTCACGTCATCTTGTGAAATTATATTCATATCACAATAAACAGTTTAGTTCAAAATGATTGTGAATTTTTTTTCTTTTTCATGTAATTCCCAAATGATGTTTAACAGAACAAGGAATTTTTCACAGTATTTCCTATAATATTTTTTCTTCTGGAGAAAGTCTTATTTGTTTTATTTCAACTTAAATAAAAGCAGTTCTTAATTTTTTTTTTAACATTTTAAGGTAAATATTATTAGCCCCCTTAAGCAATTGTTTTTGATTGTCTACAGAACAAACCACTGTTATACAATGATTTGCCTAATTACCATAACTTCCCTAATTAACCTAGTTAAGCCTTTAAATGTCACTTTAAGCTGAATACTAATATCTTAAAAAATATCTAGTCAAATATTATGTGTTGTCATCATGGCAAAGATAAAAAAAATCAGTTATTAGAAATGAGTTATTAAAACTATTATGTTTAGAAATGTGTTGAAAAAATCTTCTTTCCGTTAAACAGAAATTGGGGAAAGATAATATACAGAAGGGCTAATAATTCTGACAGAACAGAAAAACTTTCATCAATGGTCTAGAATTTGCTAAAATAATTCAGAATAATAGTGTATAGCATCTCAAAAAATCTCAAAACATGAGTAGAATAGAATAGAATAGAACAGAACTGAGGGGTGTGTGGTTATTGGGAAGGGGGATGGGCGTCTGCACTTGTGCAAGAGTCGGTGTTGACCTGCAGTCGGCCCTGTGCGGTGCTGTTGTTGGGTATCTCTCATTAACTTTTGGCCGGGCTCATGGTTTCCTCACTGGGTTAAATAGCTTGAAAATGAGACCGGGTTAAGAGCTGTTTCCTGCAAGCCTCAGCTGCTAGCACATCTGTGGGAGAAGGCTCCGAACTGCCCCCCACGTGTTTGTTCATGGACTGGACTGATTGCCTTTCCTTCCTTTTTTTCTGCCTCTTTTTTTCTCTCTCTCTCTCTTTCTGTGCTACCAAAAAAACTTGCTTGCTTTTCCTTTGGCTCCAGAAAGTCAAACGCGAGGGGGATTGAGGAGGTCAGATGAAAAGGAGGGCACGGGGACGACAAATTGGTTGTTCTGTACTGTACGACTCTATGCGTTTGCATGTGATTGGAACCCCCTACCTATGTTTTCTGGGTCAAACCAAATGAACCCCAGGGGGGCCACTAGGCATGGGACAATAACCGGTTTGAAGGTTTACCGCAGTTTGGAGAAGTCAAAGTATTAAATCCCCTAAAATTGTCTAATGTAGGTTTTTTAAATGTGTTTTTACGACTATTTTATTTAGTTTTTTAGTGTCTTCAGCAGAAAAGGACCAGTGTCTGCAGGAAAAGTCATGGTTTGGGGTTACATTCAGTATGGGGGCGTGCAAGAGATCTGCAGAGTGGATGGCAACATCAACAGCCTGAGGTATCAAGACATTTGTGCTGCCCATTACATTAAAAACCACAGGAGAGAGCAAATTCTTCAGCAGGATAGCGCTCCTTCGCATACTTCAGCCTCCACATCAAAGTTCCTGAAAGCAAAGAAGCTCAAGGTGCTCCAGGATTGGCCAGCCCAGTCACCAGACATGAACATTATTGAGCATGTCTGGGGTAAGATGGAGAAGGCATTGAAGATGAATCCAAAGAATCTTGATGAACTCTGGGAGTCCTGCAAGAACGCTTTCTTTGCCATTCCAGATGACTTTATTAATAAGTTATTTGAGTCATTGCAGAGATGTATGGATGCAGTCCTCCAAGCTCATGGGAGTCATACACAATATTTATTCTGTTTCCACTGCACCATGACTTTATATTTTATCCTGTACATTATTTCTGTTAAGTGACAAGACTTTTGTCCAAGCAAAGTCAGGCCTTACTGTCGTAATGAAATAATTAAAAATCAAGGCATGATCATATTTTATTTTGGTAAAATAAGCGTAATCTAGAGGCCTTTGCCTTTCATATAAGCCACTTCTGATACCAAATGATCAACTAGAAGTCAAGGTATTATTTGTTGTTTCTAAAACTTGGATAGGCGACAAGACTTTTGTCAGGTAGTGTATATCCAAAGAAAAGATAGAAATACAAAGATGCCTTTTCAAGTTGTAAGGAAATCTGTGTTTGTGAAACTAACGAAGACAGCAGAAGTCAATGATTTATTTTAATTATTTAAAACATGACGTTTACTGTTCCAAAATATTTTAAATGTTTTGTAAAATGAAAATATATTGTGTTCAATGTGGAAAAAGGTGATGTTTTTTACCCAGACATTTAAAAAGAACATATCTGTGAGCAGTGATCACAATACCGTGATATTTTTGTTCAAGGTTATCATACCGTCAGAATCTCATACCGATCCATGCCTAGGGGTCACAGAGTCTCTTTCTTCCCCAGACGTCCTGCAGATCTGCGTGCATCTGATTTTGCTTACCTTCCAGAGCGAATTCAGCGATGCCTTGGTGAAATTCCCTCTGACACCCGGTATATGGAACAGCAGCGTATCCATCCTAGTGCTCGAGTGTGTTTGTGTTTGTGCATGTTTTGGCAATCGTGTGCATTTCTCATATTAAACTCCTACAGTAACTCCGGGGAAATGTGATACCTCGGAAACACGAATGATCAAACCAGCCTGCAGCCACAGAAACATCTCCGTTTAAATGAAAGCACTTTGCTTTCATATCATGTTAGCAAAGGAAGTACTCAGTATTGAAACTGCAGTGGATGGAAATCTCTCAGGTTTCTTCAAAAATATCTTCATTAAAGAGGGACCAAAACTGCAAACTATCCCTTTAAGAAAACCTAGAGATTTTTTTTGCTTAGTGGTTAGCACTGTCGCCTCACAGAAAGAAGGTCATTGGTTTGAGTCCCGACTGGGTCAGTTGGCATTTCTGTGTGGAGTTTGCATGTTCTCCCCGTGTTGGCGTCGGTTTCCTCCGGGTGCTCCGGTTTCCCCCACAGTCCAAACACATGCGCTACAGGTGAATTGAATAAACTGAATTGGCCGTAGTGTATGAGTGTGTGTGTGAATGTGAGTGTATGTTTCCCAGTACTGGGTTGCGGCTGGAAGGGCATTTGCTGCATAAAACATATGCTGCATAAGTTGGCGGTTCATTCAGCTGTGGCGACCCCTGATAAATAAAGGGACTAAGCAGAAGGAAAATGAATGAATGAATTAAAGAAAGTCTGTCTTTTATATTATGCTAGCAAAGGAAGTACTCTGGGAAAATATGAAGTATTAAAACTTTTATTTCCTTTATTTGTGTAATGGAAAATGATAAAAACGTACAGCTCAGCAACATCGCCTTGGCTAGGATAGGTCAGTGTTCTTTTTTTTGTTTGTTTGTTTAATCAATAACAATCAAATAATATTTATAATATAACAATGTGTTCCAAGGGAAAGCCAAATAAGAGATAAGAGTGAAAATAAATTATCATAATCATAATAACAATAACGATAATAACAATTAACCTTTATAAACACTTCTCTGCTTGTATGTCGTATCCATATAGAGTCCGTTCAGAGGAAATCATGCCCGAGGAGGAGGGGTTGGGGTGTATTCCAGCATGTTAGGGGGATAAACTTAGTGGTCTTCTTCTCTCTTTGTCTCTCTTTTGAGTCCTTTACCAGAGAGTTCGGAGGTGGCCATTTTTACTACCACACACAGTGATTCTGCGTCCTCTCTTTCAGGACAGTACCAAAGTGACTCAGTAAAATGTAACAAAAAGGCTAAAAGCAAAGGCGGCTCTCCTGTGCTCTGTCCGCGAACTCGTCCTCTCATCGTCTACAAGGGAGAGGTGCTTTTTAAAGGAGTGAACCGTCCTCTATACAAGTTGGTTGTTGATGAGATGACACCTTCCTTGGCAGTGTCCAAACCCGACATGAACCCCTTTGCTTCCCTGGCCTGTGGAAGATTTCTTGACTGGACGGGAGAGGTGGACATTGTGGGTATACGGAGGAGCTTATTCAATGCCCCTGTGGGCCACTGTGGAGGGAATGCTGGGTTGTTCAGTGTGGTTCGGCCCAGGCGGGAGAGCGGCCGGAATGGTGCGGGTGGCTGAATGTGGGGTGAATGGGGGTCGGCGTGGGCAGCATGTGTCCGGAATGGCTGAACGGTGGCAGGTGGCCCATGTGTGGCATGTGGTTTGCCAGGGCACTGGCGCAGCCAAACGGAGAGGTCTTGTCCTGCATGCACTTGGAAAGCTCCTCGAAACCCTCACCAGATCGTTTACTCCTCTTGGACTTGCTGGACATCTTGCGGTTGCGTGTTTGGATGCCCTCTTTCTTCATGGTCAGTGGCCTGTTGACCTGTGAGGAAAGAGACAGGACAGGTTAGCAGAGAGCACAAAGAAACTAAAACAATATGGAAAGTCAAAATATACACAAAGTTTACAAGTTTGAGAATAGAAATTATCTATTTTTTTTACATTATACTATGTATTTTCACCAATTGATTTAAATATAAATACATTTTGGTAACACACTCTCAAAAATAAAGGTACAAAATCTGTCACTGGGGTGGTACCTTTTCAAAAGGTA
>CAIGQV010019164.1:4078135-4089922 GCA_903798115.1 Danio jaintianensis
CATATCGGTTGTCCATATTTCACCAAAACTTTGGTTATAACGACCCAACATTATTAAGAGTCCGCTTATGTGGACTTATATATAAAATGCAGATCAAAGTGTATAATGTAGTCTTTATTATGGTTTTAGGGTTTCATTTCAAACATAAATTAGACTTAAGGGGGGAAGCAATTCAGCAGCTCAGCTGTCACGCAATTCCGTTTTTTTCCTCTTCCCTTCTTTGTTTCGCTTGTTTCATTAAGGTGAAATGTATTTATTCGTCTGCTAAATAGATCGCAGCCAAGCTTAACATTAAAAAGGCTAGTTTCAGACAACTCCGAATTGATAGCCTATAACTGACGCCGTATCTTGAATGGCAGACCCGCCCTGCCGTCCCTCCGGGGAATAACGCCCTCCTTTGAAACAAAGCTGGATTAATCTAAAAAGAAAACGGTCAACGGGCTCTGTCTGACAGGGAAAGCCGGCTTTGCGTCCCCGGCCTCGCTCGTCCGTCTCTTCAATCGATACAAGCTGTCCGCCCACTTGACCACTTCGCTGTCACTTTCAGTGTTTGCCACTCTTAATACTCACGTTGTGGAGTTTGTAGTAGAGCCCGCAGGCGTTGCACACCGGGTCACCGTTCCCGTTGCGCCGCCACAGGGTGGTCGTGGTTGTCTGGCAGTTCGCGCAGCAGGTGCCAGCTCGCCTCGCCGCAGACTGTAGACAAGAAAACAGCATTCTCAATATTTGTGCACTAAATTAAAACATAATTTTATCCATAACGACATTTTATAGACATTTTAAAATAGAACAACCCCATGGTCATGTGAAGTCTAGGCTACATTTCTATTACCCACTCTAATAAAATGACATTTGCTGTTTGTTCAAAATACTCATTTTAATTGACATGAAACAACACAATTCTTTGGAGATAACTTAATTGGTTCATGTTGAATCCACTTAAATTTGTAAAACAAAACTAATATGTTAACTTCATGTTATCCCAACACATATCGATTGTGTGGAACCCAGCATTTTTTACAGTGCACTAAAGACCGGCTATTCTGATTATTGCGTAGGCCTAGCCTAAAGTTGCTCTCCGGGCAGAGAAAACAATAGCCTAATAAATTTGGCCTAATAGCATAATACAATTATTGTTATCATTAGTATTATTATTATTGCTATTGAAAAATTTATTGAATTTTAGTTTAATTATATTGCATTTTTTACAGTTACTTTATTGTACAGAATACGCATAGACTTTTTCACCGCACTGTAATATCAAAAAGTGATTACATATATGCTTAGGCTTGGAGTAAATACATTCAGGATAAAAATCTGATGGTGGATGACGAATATTATGACTCATTCATGCTATGTGCACTCTGCACCAGACAGCATTTCAAAACTATCCCCAAATAACATTAAAGCGATTGCAGCCTTGTAGGCTACATATGAAATCTCTTACAGGGAGAGTCGCCTCCGCGTTTGGCCTAATTAAATATAGCCCGTTCTGTGCATTTAAACACGCTAAATTCAATTTTCCAATTTGTGTCTTGATTAGAAAAAAAACTGTGCCCGATGAAATTCGTTTTCCCCTGACCTTCATCTAATAAATTCTGCCATATTTCAGTAAATGCATTAGACAGATCATTAATTTATAACTTTCGATACACTGCTCCCCTTCATGCCACGAATCAAACGCTTTCAGTGGGCGGGGCGACTGCAAAAGCCGGGTCATCAATCCTCTGTTCGCTTTTTGTCCATTGCGGATCAATTTTTCACACATAATGAGAAACATTTATAGGCGTACAGCGCAATTCCCCCGCAGTCCAACACGTATAGCGTTTGCGGTTTGTGTTCATTAACGATTTACATATTAAGTTCTATTGCATTTTTGTGCTGCATAAAACAAAATGCCGCTTTGAATAAAATGAAACAAAACGCAGACGACAACAAAAACACACACACATTCCGATGCTTCAACTCAGTGCCAGTCGAGCATGACAAACAAGAGAGCAAAGAGTATAAATCCATTTATTTTCCAATCCCTGCCCCAGCCCCTTCACACATAGTGCTCTGATAATCGCTTTACAGTAGATGTCATTCGGGCCTGCCGGGGCCAGAGAAAATTCAGCCGGGTTTGTTGAAGACGGAAACACCCGGGAGCCTGGCTTCCTTATCGAGCCCGGGCAGATATCCGGATAGGAAACAACTGGATGGCCTTTGAACAGCGCTCTGAAAACACTTCAACCCAAAATGCAAAAGCATGGGCCAGCACACTGACTCCATGGAAAACCCTGTGGCCCTTTATTATGAGAACATATAGCTAGAGAAATGCAGAAAGAAACTAGGAAAACTGCTGCTAAAAATAATAATGGTCACCACAACATTCTTACAATCCATACTTCAATTCCTTTTCGAATATGTAACTCGGTTCATCATCTCCTGCTGAGTATGTAAGTGTCTCTTTTACAATACTGGAAACAAGATTCCCTCTGAGACCTTTATATTTACACTCTGACGGTCACTTAGCCAAGGGAAAATTCAATTATGACACATGGCTGATAGAAAAAGACAGTCTCACTCAATTAAACCGCTTGTTGTGTCTCTAAATGAATCTCCACGATAATATTACGTCACTTTTTGAAAGGGTGACTCAATAAGAGAGTAAAGAGACAGAGGTTGAACTATAGGGTTTCAGCCACTAAAGGATAAAATAAGATTACGTGGATAGAAAAATCTAGCTTTGGTTTTGGGAAAATATCCTTCCTGTATTCTATGAAAAGTCATCTGTTTTTATAGGATCCCGATGCTGGAAAAACTGTCACCCCTGCCCAGGGATACTATTTTAATACAACAAGATATTATTATTTATATTTGAATAAAAGAATAAAGGAGCCTTCTTTTACAACATGTCCGTGAACCGTGGAACAATAGCAGATTAATAACCAGAGCAAATTCGGGTTTGACTCTTCACACATCTTGCTTACTGATTTCTCCAGATAAATCATCTCAAAACTTTGCTTTTTGTTGTCTTTTTATCAATCATCTCAGTGCAAAAAGTCATTAAGATAAAACGAAATCCAAAATCAAACAAACCAAAATCTGCTTTTAAACATCTCATCACTTCGAGATTAAGCGAGATAATGCTGGCAGTGATTTCAAAATGGAACCAGAATGGTATAAGCCAATCTCACAAAGCAAAACCAATGGCATGTGGCTTTCTAAACACCCCCAGAAAAAAACTCCATCAAACTGCCAGATCCAAACAGATGCGTTCAAGCAATATTGCGGCAACAGGTTTTTTTTTTCTCTCATTGTGGAGTGGTGATAATTGTACCGGCATGGGCATTGGTATCAGTGACAGTATCAGAACTAGAAGCAATAATGATAGCAGGAACAATGGCAATAGTAGCAGTATTGTAACAGGCAAAGTAGGGGATCACCAGGGGGTGAGGGCGACAAACAATTCCAGGAAGATTATAGGGAAAATATAACTTTCCTGGAATTGTGTTCAGGCTTTCTGCTCTGTGCTCCTATTTAGCCCTCTTTCTCACGTGTGTGGAACCGAAAGTACTCATCTACTCACCAGTCTGCGCTTTGGCTTGATTAGGGGTCTGTTCTGGCCGTTCATCTTGTGGTACAGGCCGCACGCGTTGCAGAGGTAGTGGCCCGTTCCATCCCGCCGCCACAGCGGGGTGGAGGTGGCTCCACAGTTCACACATTCACGCCCCTCTGTGCAGAATTCAGGTGGAGGAAAAGCAAAGGGAAATTTATATAATTAAGAGGTTCACACTCTGGTACAATACAGGAACACAGGGTCACGGAAAGGCACGTTCTGGCCATAGAAAAACAACTCCCAAGTTAATTAGCTAATATCATGACATTTTCACATTGGATTTTTTCATCTGATCTGGATGCGTTACACTTTATGTCCGCAGGGTCTTAAAAAACTAAATTTTAGGCCTTAAAAAGTCTTAAATCGACTGAAATATTGTGTTGTAGGTATTAAATCTTCTTTTAACATGTCTTAATTTTCATGCGTTTATGTATAGCTACCAAATCTGGCCAACACCCATACAATCACCAACAATCCATCTCAATAACAAGATTTTTATTTAAAAATTGAATTTTTACTCTATTTACCATAATGGTTTAATTACTTTCCTTATAAAAACATTTGTTTGAAAGTTCTGAATGTATTTGCTGCTGATATATTTTTACTATTAAATTATTATTCTTATTATTATTGTATTATTAAATGTATTAAATTATAATCATTTTTTGATAGGGCAAGTGAAAATCTTTTCCAACTGGGATGTTTCAAAACATCCTTACCATTTAGCCCTGTATAAGTGAAATTTCATTCATAATGGTCTTAAAAATGCAACAGTATCTTTAAAAGTCTTACATTTAACTTGGTGAAACCTGCAGAAACCCTGATATAGGAAGTTGTGAATAGACGTGTTTTTGGATGAAGCATTTCGTAAAGCAATGCATCTACTCCACAGGCTTTTTTATTATTTATCTGCTACTAAATATCTGTAGTTTTTGCAGCCACAACATTTTCAAGACACTGTGAGAAGATATTGTGATTAAAATGTGAACAATTTCTACGTTCTCACTGCTGTTTATCGGCCAGCTGTCCAGGCTTGTCCCATACTCTGGTGTCATATCACAAGCACATTAACCTGCTGGAAACTGCTCTGCGTTTTAATTCATATGCTCTTCCTCCTCACTCCCCTGAGCACCTTTCTATTATTCGCATTATAATGTGAGATAGTCGCTGTCCCACCCTGACCAGAGAAAAGAATCCGCCCGGACAATGGACGCTCTTTTGAAGTGTATGTGATGTGTTGTAATTCAGTCATTTTCTTTTTCTGCTCAGGCCTAACATGGTATCACTTTTGAATGAACTGAAACTTTGGGCTGGGAGGGTTAGGTGAAAATAGCCCTGCAAATGGGCTGAGTAAATACAGGTAACACTGTCATTTTTGAATTTTGTTGGTTTCACTTATTCACAATTTATTCACAACCTCATTTAGTTTTTTCCTTTCTTTGCCCAACCATCTTTGTGGGATTGATTTAATTGTTTGCACTGAATCTCAGAATGTTTCCATTCACAGCAACTTATTTTTTCCACACATAACATTTTCCACATTCATAGGCTGGCTGAATAAATAAACAATAGCATAAAAATTAAAACAATGGCATGGACATATTTAGCATTTCTGTGTTGAGTAGGTCTAGGTTAATATTTATTATATTAATTATGCATATACACATACTTTCTATTGTAACGTGAAATGGCTGTAAAATTGTAATTACTTGTAAAATAATGTAACTGCATTGTAAGGTGTTACGGAAATTAGTTCCAAATAAAGTTATTCGTTAACAGTGCATCAGGCCGAGGTCGTGCATAAATAAGCACACAAACAGCAGGGTCTTGTCGCCTGTGAAGGCCTGTCCCGCCGGGGTTTTGTTAGTATTGGGGTCGTGGGAGGGCGGAGGGGGGAGTGTGTCGTGATTTGTTCAGCTGAAGGTATACAGGATATGACTGGAGCCAGCGCGTCGTGACTCCGCAACGTTTCAAGCGCAATAAAGGCTAAATTTAAAGGAAAACACTGCACGAAGCAGCAAGCAGCCCGCTAAAATGAAAGCATTCGTTTTAAGGGCTAGCAATATAAAATTTTTGTGAATATAAATGTTTATAACCTACCTGAATTTATCATATTTAAGCCAATAAGTTATGTAACATTGTCATAACCTAGTCGTTTCATTTTTATTAAGCGGTGTTTATTAGATCTGCAGCTAATGGCTGATATTTATTTTGTTTTATTTATTTGTTGACTCGATGGCCTTGCACTTTAAATAAAAAAAAGTTTCATAATCTCGTACATAATTGTTTTTTTTTACTTTATAATATTTGTAATTTATATGCTATTTTAATTTACTTTATTCCAGAGTCGTCGAAAGATGCAATACACTTCTATTTACGGGTTGCAACTTTGCTACTTCTTTAAGAGGATTAAATAATAATAATAATAATAATAATTTAAATGATCAATTTTGGTGAATGAATTTTTATACCAAGTGTTTTCACCAAGTTACAGTTGTCTGTAAGAAAACTATTTTAGTTTTTTTTAAGGGAGATGCCACCTTTGAGCAACATTACGTATTGTGGTTTTGTAAAAGCTGCTTGTTTAAAAACTTGTCCTGTTTCATAATTTAAAAATTGTGGTGTAATAGCCTAGGGGTAGATTCCTAAAATGGCTGCCGAACTCATTTTTTTTTTTTAAAGGAAACCCAGAGTAAGGGTCGTATGTCTGAGAGGGAAAAAATGGAAAATAAACCACTGGGGATGCCATTGTGTTTTGCTAAATCAAATTATTTAGCCTAAAAATATTACACCGCATCCTTGTTTGCACTCATTTTCTTTCTCTAAACATGCATATTTATAGCCTACTTTACTTCAAGATCGAGTAAGAGCTAATGAAACTCACCTGAGCACGATCGCGTCTTGCTTTTACATTTAGGTGTGAAGCTGGAAGCGGATCCGCTGAGGAGGGTACCGGGATGAAACAGGCCACCGCCGTAGTCGTGTGGCGTGGGCAGGGAGTAGGTTGGGTAGGTCGGGATGGGATGATGTGTGGAGGGTGTCTGGGCGCTCATAGCCAGGCTTCCCCGAAGAGGACTACATCCCTCCATTTTCATGCCATCGGCGATGGACACTTGGTACTTGATGGACTCCTTTTCGTCCATTCTTGCAGTGGTGGATGTCGGAGAAGAAGGACCGGGGTCTGGTGATACGTCTTTCGGTGGGGTTGGGGGGAAATTATAAAGGGGATGCGGACTGGAGTGGGTTGCGGATGTGAGGGAGGAAACTGGAGCCGTGCTTGAGCTGCTGCTGCACGGATAAGCGGCGCTGGCGGGGTGCAGGCCGGGCTTGCTGAAGTGGCTGACCGCCCAGGCGTTGTGGTGGGCGGCGGAGAGCGCTGCCTTCCCGCTGTCCAGCCAGGGAATACCGGGACTGTGTATTAGGTGTGGTCGACAGACCTGACTTCCCGTGAGACGAGCTAAGAAATATAAGACAGAAACGAACATAAAGCTAAATTCGAAATTACAATTATGAGCAAAATGTACACACAAACACACACACACACACACACACAGTTTGTTTCAAAGACTCTCACCTGTTGACTCCGTACTCGAACAATACAAACTTGACATTGAGATAAAAGTTTCTTAAACATCAAACAGCTACGCAACACGAACAAAATCGCATTTGTCGATATGCCTTTGAGTCCGGCGTTTGTCCAAACTGTTTACTAAAAATACTTTTTTTTCTTCGACGGGATTTAGGCTATGATAACGCACTTACTCCAAAGAGCTAAATTGTCCGTACGAAAGCGAAACACAACAACATAACAAAGCATTCTCACCCACAGCTTGTTCTTCGCACAAATTAGACACTTGAACTAAGAAGTTCATCAGGAATTTTTCGTTTTGATTTGGCATCCGGGAAGTGCCTTGATCCCCCCTCTCTCTCTCTCCCTGACACGAACTTCCCTTTCCTCATCAAGTCATTCGCTGGACATTTTCTTTTTCATCTTATCTTTACATTTCAACACGCACCTCTTGGAGATGACAGTTCGCACCGCTGCGAAGAAATCTGATATCTAACATTTTAAACGCATGTTTTTGTCATCCTTTTGCTCGGCTACTTGGTAACTGCCAGACACACACGCTATACGCATTATATTTTGTTCAAAACAACATCAACAACAATAAAAAATTATTAAATGAGCATATTTGTGGTTAAGCATCCAGGCGTCTCAGCCACAGGACAGTCCCATGTTTAGGCCGAGCAATACGGTTCGTAAAAACTAACAGCGCAAATAATCTACATTTTACAAGACACCATATGGCTGCACTAAAATGAATCGTATACGCCCCAAAAATTATAATAAAATGTATTAACAAGGTCAAGTTTGTTTACTAAACGTTTAAGCACAACCAAAAACATTTTTATTCAAAAATAATTTTTGCCACAAAAATGGCCAACAGTTTATAGCGCAATGTTCATATTACACATCTAAATATAAATAATAAATAATTAAGCAATAACAATAAAATTTTTATTTCAAACAGCTTCACACAGAAGTTCACATTTGGCTATTCGGTGTTAAATCAACATTAGTAGGCCTATAATTTATAAGACATATTCGATTCATAATTAAAGTGTGACTGAAATATGTCTTGGAAATTGCAATATCCTCAAAAGATATGTGGGAACTGTTAAAACATTTTATCATCTAAAAATGTTATGTAGCCTTTAAAAGATTAGAGACTTAAAGCCTATATTTGACGTAAAATAAACCCTACCGTGCGCTTGTCCGTACGATACTCTGGCCCGAGAATTGGAGTAGTAGGGGTTTCCCTGCGAGTCCAAGTGATTCAAGAACACATCCACCTCGTCCGGGGGCAGAAGAGGGGCCATGGGCTCCATGTAATTGTGTGTAAGCCCGTGATGATGTGACTCTGGGTGCTGGCCATTGAGTACCGCATGATGGTGGGCCATCCATCGAGACTGATCGGCCGCAACCTCCATCTCTGAAGTGTCCGCGCTTAGAAAATGTTTGGAGAAGTTTACTTGACACTACAGACCCGAAAGCACCACTATAGTCCGTTAGACTATTCAAATATCTGTCGTTAGCTTAAGGCTTCAGGTGGCGATGCTCTATTTACTTTCTGAGCATGCCTTTATTTTTGGAGGGGTATAGAGGTCCTGCTTCTTTGCCTTTAACGGTGCCCAGGAACACCTGTAAGAGAATAACAGATAGAAGCATCTCAGTGTTGACGTTAAACACAATGCAAGACAGATCTTAATTCACACGACGACGCCTCACACGGTTTATATAAATAACTCTGTGTAGTCCGTCAATTAAATCGCTCAATTAAATGCTCTCAATTTCAAATAACTATCGGGAAGTACTCACGGCGCAAAGTTGCATTTCAGCACTCCAATCCTGCGTTTATTTTTTTCCCGTGTTAGTCCCGTGCAAAGAATGTTAATCCTCAAGATGCCTGTTGACGTTCGTAATTCGCCACTGGTTTAAATTGTCCACAGCCCGATTGTTAAAGTCTCCCTAAAACTCTGCGTCTGTCTGAAGCGGAGAGAAGTCTCATTAATGAATTGTGCCTGTGTACTGTCGGAACTGGCGCCAGTAGATTCCATATCTTACGAACATGGGCGGGGACACGGGCTGGCAGTGAGCGCTCCGGGAACCAATAGCAGACCGCGCTGACTGCCATTGGCTCGGACAGCATGCTTTCCGAAATGCCACGGCGACTGTCGGCCTACTGCTCCACATTCACAGAGCTGGGAGACTCATCATTCAGCGCAGCAATTTATTGAGATCTTTTTAGAGCTTCATGTTGATGGTGTGTAATGATGTCTTTTTACTCAAATGCTAACAGAAGAACCTGAAATCTAAGTTGCAGCCTAATGCACTTTATTTTAAAATATATTTTAGGACATAATAATTTAAAAGATGTGAATAATATAATTATAGACTTGCAGAATTATATTTGGCCTATTTTTATTTATGCAGAAATTAATTCAAGGGCCAACCAGCAAGCACTTAAATTTCCTCTATTCATGAATAACGATTTGGCCTATATGCATTTATAATAATCATTTGTTTTAAAAATATATTGTGATTACGAGCTGTTGCCTGACCATTAACATTTGCTTAAAACAACAAAACCTGTAACACTGAAGTGTCACATGGGATATATGCCTAATGCAAACAAACACAATTCCTAGCACCTCAGGCATTAATTGGGGAGGAGTATTTTATGGTCTCTAAATTGGGGGCTATTGTTCTTGCACGTCTAATAGTTTTAAATTAGTTGTCACCGCATTCTTCTTGTGAAAACACTGTCTTTGTATGCCGTTTCAAGCGATCAAACGTCACTTTACATATTAATAGCGAGCCCGTCTCTTGGTGGTGCCGACAGGTCGCATGGGCAGGTCCAAATAGAGCCAATTGGTGGCCATTAGGGCAGCTTCGTTGATTCTTGCTTACAATTATCTCGTGGCAAAACAAGCAGCAGGCTCGCCCACCGCAGGCAGAAAGACAGAACGTCGCCAATTAGCTTGATAAGCGTTTAGATAAACTGTGGATCCAGGTTAGTCAGCTGAAGACCTCATTTGCATACAGGGTTTAATAAATTGTTACTGTTTGCACCCATCAACAATACAATTTTTTATCAATCAATTTAGTCAAAAAATCTCAAAAATCTTTTCTTTTCCACGCGTTTTAAATTTGTTAAATCAAATTTGCTTAGTCTACTGATTCCATGCGGTTTAAGCTCCAGTTCAAATAGGCTAATCTAATTCAAATAAGCACTCATTTAACATAAGATCCTCTTGTGTATTTCTAAAATGGATACAATGTAATAGCATTGTGAATATAGCTACTTTGTATTGCTGCTTCTCACCTTTCTGCCTCTAACTGCTTGTACCAACGCTTTGCATTTATTAATTATTCATTTAACTAGCTTGTCTGGTTGGATCAATCAAAGATAACACAAGAGAGACTTGACTACCACAGTGCACAGTATAGTTCATTTATATCTGTCAAGATTTATTTCTCAATCTTTTAGGTCTACACAACAGAGCAGTTGTGCAAATAACAAATTGTGTTTTAACACTTTTTGTAGATTTTAACTTTGAAATAATGGTGATGTGTCTATCTGATAATATTTACGCTATTATTATTTATTATTATTATTATTATTATTATTATTATTATTTGATAGCAGGAGTTTTAATCCGTATGCTGTCCTCTAAAACGATAATGACTGACAGGCAATAATTGGAGAGCGAGTTTAGAGCCCCTACCGGCCGCCACTCTGACGCCGTGACTTGACGTCACAGTATCTAGACAAGCTACAAAAAACTTTTCCATAACCATCAACTACAGTGCAATGAAAATTCTGTGCTTTAGTTCTAGGCTTTGTTTCTTTTTATCTAAACGCATACCCATTTGCATCAAAAGATTTTTTTTTCAGTGAGGGTTGAAGAGCAAATAATCAATTTAAGCACAAATGCAACACTGAGCACTTAAACCGCAGAACCTCTGTCAACGTTGGTTGTATAAAGATGCTCAAACGGGCTATTTGTCCTTATTGTGTGACAATATCAGATGCGTAAATCCCTTTTTAACACACTGGAATCTGGCCAGGGGCCCTACACAGCACAAAGAGCCCTGGCAGCCCGAAGCCAACAAATTAGAATGTACAGGATAATATGACGCTTGATTTTGCTGTGCAGTGATGCATTTTACAAAGGTGCAATAGCAGACATTTATTGGAGTTGATATGAACTTGCTTAGTACACTGCATCTAAGTAGCCTTCACAAAAAAATGTCATAAATGTTGATTCAGTGCTACCGACTATAATCTTTACACAGACGATTTGAGGCTGCTCCAATTTTATTTTGTGTAAAATGCATTTGACCCACCTCATCCGTTTATGTGAAAAATAAACGATAAAACATTCGAAATTAGAATATTTCAATAATTTAATTATGTTATATAACAATTTAAACATGTATTTATTTTTGTAATTTCTGTGTAAATTAATTTCTTATTTTCTATAGTCGTATAGGCTACATTAGAAATATTTTAGTGGAGTGTACGCCGCTTAGATAATGGCAATGCATTTATTATGATAATAATACATTATTATTATGTGTGTGTGTGTGTGTGTGTGTGTGTGTGTGTGTGTGTGTGTGT
>CAIGQV010019164.1:4115382-4141337 GCA_903798115.1 Danio jaintianensis
ATTTCCAATATTTATGTCATTCTCAAAACTTTTGGCCACGACTGTAGTATACCTAGAAAGAACTTGATTAGCTTCTTCAGGTGTGTCTAATTGGGGTTAAAACTAAACTTTCCAGGACCGGGTTTGGGCACCTCTGAGTTAGAGACTAGTTATGTGTTGTGGCCACTGTTTTTTTTTTTTTTATATTTCTGTGCACTAAAATTATTGCTATAAAACAGAAGTCATCTTTACACAGCTGATTACAGACGACCTTAAAGCAGGTCTGTGTCTGCTTTAGGTCTGTGTCAGGATTTTTCATGAGGCAGAGGAAAATTCATTATTTAGATTTAGAAGTGTTGCACAATATTTTATTAAAAATATATTTTTAAATGATTCATTTTTTTTTTTTTTTCTCGAAAGAAATCTCTTTTTTTCATAAATTAATATATTTGATATGTTTTTTTAATTTAAAAAATGCATTATTAAAATAATCGATTTTAAATTTTATTTTGGCGTCACGGTGGCGCAGTGGGTAGCACGATCGCCTCAGCAAGAAGGCAAGAAGTTTGCATGTTCTCCCCGTGTTGGCATGGGTTTCCTCCACAGTCCAAACACATGTGCTATAGATGAATTAAATAAGCTAAATTGGCCGTAGTGTATGTGTGTGAAAGAGTGTGTGTGGGTGTTTCCCAGTGTTGGGTTGCGGCTGGAAGGGCATCCGCTGCATAAAACATATGCTGGATAAGTTGGCGGTTCATTCCGCTGTGGTGACCCCAGATTGATAAAGGGACTAAGCCGAAAAGAAAATGAAAGAATGAATGAATGAATTTTATTTTTAATAAATAAATGTTTTTAGTATCATTTATCGTTTTTATTATTATTATTATGATTATATTACTTTTTTTGTTGAAAACAGATATGCTGCTTAATTTGTAACTATTGCCATTTTTATTGATAAATAGCTCAAAAGAACTATATTTACAACTATAACTATACTATATATGAATAAAGAACTTGTATGTATACTATAAGAAACGTATACTTTGTAACATTACATACATCCATTCTTTCACTTTAGATCGATTTTTTTCCATGAAGAATTACAACATTATTAAATATAGTCAAAAAAGAAAATCTCTGATCTTAAACTTAAACCGTACACTGGGAAAAAGGTAGTTGATATTCAGAAATTGCTTCTAAATTTCAAATATAAAAAGTTGTCTATTCAGGACACGGTGGCTCAGTGGTTAGCACAGTCGCCTCACAGCAAGAAGTTCGCTGGTTCGAGTCCCGGCTGGCTCAGTTGGCATTTCTGTGTGGAGTTTGCATGTTCTCCCCATGTTGGCGTGGGTTTCCTCCGGGTGCTCCGGTTTCCCCCACAGTCCAAACACATGCGCTATAGGTGAATTAAATAAACTAAATTGGCCGTAGTGTATGAGTGTGTGTGTATGTGAGTGTATGGGTGTTTTGCAGTACTGGGTTGAGGCTGGTAGGGCATCCGCTGCATAAAACATATGCTGGAATAGTTGGCGGTTCATTCCGCTGAGGCGACCCCTGATAAATAAGGGACTAAGTCGAAGGAAAATGAATGAGTTCAGCTTAGTGTAAAAACATACATGATTGAAAACAATACATTTTTAAAGTCCATGCCCAATTATGTCAATAAACGTGTACAGTATAACCCAAACTAATGCTCGGACAGATACGATCAGTAAACATCTGAGCTTTAGCAGGAGTACGTAATGTATAACACCAGCATATAGAAATGTTCTCCTCAGCATTCACGCATGCCCTTGACTTTCACAAAAGCCATTTCTGACAGCATTTTGTCTGTGAATGTGTGAGAATGAGCATTCGGCGGGGTTTCCCACCCTCCACTGCAAAAGAGCACAGCACAAACACAGAGAGCAGCCATTGTAAGAGTCCGGCCGCTATAAGCATCAGCGCTAACAGACATTGTCTCGGTTTCCCTCCAGTGTGTATTTTCAGAATGATTATTGTACGGCGTGTACAATATGTCTGCGTTATCATGCCTCTTGTTATTTTGGCACAGGAAATGGCCCTGCGGTGACCAGCGATGACCTCATGAGGGAAGGTCATGACCTCTGACAGCTAATAATGGGATCCTGGATGTGATGTGGAGTTGTTTATTGGAGATCCTCAAGAAAGGTTGGATAATATGGATTTGATGTGTGTGTGTGTGTATATACAGTTGAAGCCAAAATTATTAGCCCTGTGATTTTTTCTTTTGCAAATATTTCCCAAATGATGTTTAACAGAACAAGGAATTTTTCACAGTATTTCCTATAATATTTTTTCTTCTGGAGAAAGTCTTATTTGTTTTATTTCGGCTAGAATAAAAACAGTTTTTAATTTTTTTTTAAACCATTTAGGTCAATATTATTAGCCCCCTTAAGCAATATTATTTCTCGATTGTCTACAGAACAAACCATCATTATACAATGACTTGCCTAATTACACTAACCTGCCTAATTAACCTAGTTAAGCCTTTAAATGTCACTTTAAGCTGAATACTAGTGTAAATATTATGTGCTGTCATCATGGCAAAGATAAAATAAATCAGTTATTAGAAATGAGTTATTAAAACTATTATGTTTGGAAATGTGTTGAAAAAAAATCTTCTTTGCGTTAAATAGAAATTGGGGAAAAATATATACAGGGGGGCTAATACTTAAAATTATTATTAGTCCTGTGAATTTAATATTTTTCCCCCTAAACATTTCCCTAGTTAGTTTAACAGACCAAGAAAATGTCCACAGTTTACTATATATTTTTTTCTTCTGTGAAGTCTTATTTCTTTTAGTTTGGCTGGAATAAAAGCCGTTTTTTTAAGTATAATTTTAAGCCCCCTTAATAAGCATTTTAATTAATTTATTAATTTGGTTTGTTTTGAAGGCTACAAACAATGCAATAATGGTAAAAGCGGTTTGTATTCAGTGATCGAACAGAACATGTGGCTATGACAACAGTGCAATGAAGATGTAGGTTTTTTTTAAATGAATTTATTTACTTTTTTCTATCTAAGAACATGAACTGAACATGCAGGGTTCAGGCTGGAGGTCAGACATCTTCCAAAACAGTGGGAATGGGCTCAGATTTGCAGATTGATAGTGCCCTCTTGTGGTCATTACATGCATAGCAGGCTCCACAGGTAAATAATACGCTACACCTGTAAACTATAAACATACTTTCCTTCGGCTTAGGTTCTCGCCACAGCGGAATGAACCGCCAATTTCTGTGGCATATGTTTTATGCGGCGGATGCCCTTCCAGCTGCAATAAACATACACATTAAATATATAAATTTTGCGTTGATACCATGTGACTGAGTTTGTATGCATATTATCAACAAATCCGAGGTTTATTAAACTAGCTGCATTTATATAGAATGTGTGCACAGTATGTGACCGTGTATATTTACTTATTGTTAGACTAAACGTGATGAACGTAATTTATAATTCACGATTTATGATGACGGGACAGTTTGAAGCTCAAGAAACCGTGCTTAATATGAATGTTGAACACATCAGTATTGATTGTGACTGACACATTTTTGCGAAATATGTTCAAAAGAACGCCAATTATTTACAAACTAAATATTTTATAGCATTAAAAACATTTTGATATATCTTTTTGATATTTTTATTCAGAATTACAGTATTCATTTAAAAAAATAAATAAATGCAAGTGTATGTTGTTCTGTATCAACGTTTTTTTTTTTTATAGGGTGGCATGGTGGCTCAGTGGTTAGCACTGTTGCCTCACAGCAAGAAGGTCGCTGGTTTGAGTCCGGCTGGCTCAGTTGACATTTCTGTGTGGAGTTTGCATGTCCTCCCCGTGTTGGCGTGGGTTTCCCCCACAGTCCAAACACATGCGCTATAGGTGAATTGAATGAACTAAATTGGCCGTAGTGTATGAGTGTGTGTGAATGTGAGAGTGTATGGGTGTTTCCCAGTACTGGGTTGCAGCTGGAAGGGCATCCGTTGTGTAAAACATATGCTGGAATAGTTGGCGGTTCATTCCGCTGTGACGACCTCTGAAATAGAGACTAATCCAAAGGAAAATAAAATGAGACCCTTAGGCTGAGGTGGTCCACCAGAACTGTCACAAAGTATCACATTTCAGACTTTTTTTGGTCAGTAATTGAGCTTGGTCGAGTTATATTAATAGTGTGGCTTTTATGATACATCTAGAATTATAAGAAGAATGTAAATATTCTTATACCATACGTAAGAAATGAATATTTGTTGCTTCATCTCTGATCACTTATTGAATTACTCCGCCAAACTATTCAAATCATCTTAGTAGAACAGTTGATTTAGGATTTCATATTTGAGAATCATATTAAAAACCATTTAAATCACATCAAACCAGCAGACACTTTGCGCTAAAATAACTAATTTAACAAAGGTTTCCATTTATTTCATAGAACACATTAAAACTATATCTAAACATTTTTGACTTCAACGTAATACTAGTGCTATTTTATAACGTATAATAAACCAATTTATATAATCTATACATCTATTGATAATTAGCATCTTCCAAAATCCTAATTCAGTCACACTGTCAACAATAAAATGTGTAGTCTTAGAGTTTTACTGCAAAATGTGTTGGTTTGTTACATTTAGCAAAATAATCTGTCATTTTTTTAATTTGGGACATTCGGGAAAACTAAGATCAAAGCTAAAATTTTATTTATTTATTATTTCTTTATTTCTAGAGCGCTTTTACAATGTAGATTGTGTCAAAGCAGCTTAACATAGAAGTTGTAGTAAATTGAAACTGTGTCAGTCCAGTTTTCAGAGTT
The DNA here is from genome assembly GCA_903798115.1 of Danio jaintianensis. Lineage (NCBI taxonomy): Eukaryota > Metazoa > Chordata > Actinopteri > Cypriniformes > Danionidae > Danio > Danio jaintianensis. Next base: position 4,120,192 of record CAIGQV010019164.1, read on the forward strand.
GAAGTTTAGTTCAGTGCGGTTTAATTTTCACTGCTGAAAGTCCAAACACTGAAGAGCAAATCCATCGATGCGCAGCTCCATAAACCAAACCCAGCGGCGAGGAACAAACTTCACCAATTGACAAGTGAAGGAAAAAATCTTGAGAGAAACCAGGCTCTCGAGTAGAGGTGTGAACCTACACTGGTCTCACGGTTTGGTTACGATTATCATGCCATCGATTCGGTTCAACTCGATATCTTGGTGCACTGACGATGCTTTCCATAAACTATTTTATATTTTACTTCACAGCACAAGAATTCCTGTATTAAAATGTATAAATATATTTCTATATTATTTGTAATACAATTTTGTCCTTTAATACAAACAGTCAGAACTGTACCTTTAAAAACTCAAGTACATGCACAGAACAACATGAGCATTTATAGCAAATAAACAAATGTAAATATCCAGCTCGCTTTCTGAGCCCTGTCGAGCAAGTTCTTACACTCCTATGATTGGTCACACGCTCAACAGAAAGGGCTGCGATTGGCTCTAATGCTCTGTCGCTGTTCACTGATGAGTGACACTGATAAACGGCAGCGGCGATCACAGCTGATCCATGATAGACGCGGTAGCGAAAACTCGCTCTGCAGACACGCTAGTGTCTTAATCCACAAGTATTGCTGTAACAGCCGAGAGGAGAGGAAAAGTCATGCCAGCAGGTCAAAGGGCCACAGTGAGAGAGAGAAATGGAGTTTACTTTCAGTTTCTCCATAACAGTGAAACAGGGCTTCTGATGTAACTTCAGTGTCAGTGAAAGACTGTCCAGCAAACACACACACACAATGAATTGTGCAGTTTCTGCGTTTTTAAATAGTTGGGGTTTTAATTACTCGTGCTCGCCTCACACGACATAGCGCATATGAGATAAATGACGCCAGTACGTAATAACCGGTGATGATCTATTACTGAACCGATACCGAATTGTCCACATCTGCATCGCGGTGCACCGAAGAAACAATTAATTTTGACACCCCTACTCGAGTATTAATTAAAATGAATACCTTTTAAAATAATAATAATAACCCTGTTGCTGATGTCATTTTGAAAAACATTGCTTTTGCAAACAAACTTTTAAAATAACTCCACATCACAGGTCTGGTTTTTAACGCGTTTATTAACGGCCTGAAAATGTTTCACCAGCAAAACCTGCCACATTTATCCCCTGGCATACAAAAATCAATCTCATTCATGTCATTCAATGTGGAACTGAAGTACATCCTTTAAAAACAAAAAATAATGATCATACAAAACCCCAATAAGAAAATCATGAGCATATCAGTGTGGATCATTTCAGCATTTGGTTCATACCAAGGTTTTAGGACGGGGAGGAATTATTCATTTTGATAACAGTAAGTGCAAAGACGTTCGTTTCTTTTCAATTTAAACCCGACTCCAAATACAACTGCAAAGGAATATTCAATTGCTGGACTGTGAAAATGAAGACTGCATCTGACATTCAGAAACAAAACAAAAAATTCTGCAAACACTAAACCCTCGTCCACAACCACACACACTTTTTAGCAACAAAGCAGCATGAACATCCTGTACAAATCAGGTTTGCACATGGTGAATGCGTGTACTCTACTGATCTGAGTCCAGTTTAAGTGTGGGCAATTGTGTCAGAGGGCAGTGCTGATTTTCATTGCCTGGACGTCTGATGTTTGACTTACAAGGCATCCAGAAGGCTGTCGATGCGGTTGACCAGCTCGTGCCGCTTGCCTGTCAGGTTTTTATCAGAGTCGATGTAGGCGTCCTTCTTCACCTTTCCGGCCACCAGCCTCTCGGCGTCCTGAGAGGAGCGACACACCAGATCCTTCAGCTGCCCGTCCAGCTTCTGGATCTCTCCAACCTGCGGGAGCACACTTTGTTCATTATAAGTTCATGTTAACTCACAGTGCATTAATGTTGACAAGCATGAATTTGGATGTTAATAATGCATTAGTAAATGTTGAACTATGATTAATAAATGCTGTACAAGTATTGTACATTATTAGGTCATGTTAGTAAATACATGAACTAATGAAACCTTATTGTACAGTGTGACCAATGGACAAGGGAGACACATTAGGCTACTGATGCAACTTTTATAATTTACAAGAAAAAAAAAAATCTTAATTGACAGTTTCAGATCAAATAAACACTTCATGAATAAGCTAGTCTACTTTATGCATTAAATAATGAACTTATAGATAATTGGCTTCCTTTATTTCCAATCTATTAGACCTGCTTTAGGTTTTACAGTTTTAATATGTGTATGCTTTTATTTATATAAAATTCATTTAACAAATATTTTAGCATATCGAAAGTAATTAAATTATGTATATTTGATTAAAAGCATGCAAAGGATCAGGAATTGATCGCGAGCAAAAAAAAAAACAACCACCAAAAAAACACATGCAACACCATGCCACGTTTTTGAGGCTATTCAAGAGCTCACACTTAGCTGATGATTAATAATAAAGCGTGTTTGGCATGCTGTCCCGGGAGAGAGCCCTGACCTCAGGATATCCTCGAGCCCGGGGCTCCCTCCCATTTGAAGGGTGAGAGGGGATTTTGAGCTCAGGTAGGTCTCGAGAACGTGTTAGGAATAGTTTGTCTATGATGCCACTTTGGATTAGTCAATTTACTTATTATTATTACTTTATATTGTATGTCCTCGGACGGTGGGAGGAACCCGAGGAATACCCACACAAGCACGGGGAGAACATGCACACTCCGCACAGAGACGCCAACTGGCCTGGTAAGGACTTGAACCAGTGGCATTCTTGCTGTGAGGCAACAGTGCTAACCACTGGGCCACCATGCCACCCTATCTGAAAAAGGGGGAGGAGTAGGGGTGGAAGGGGGGATTCTTCAAGACAAAGATGACTGAAGTGGAAAACTCTGGTTATTTATTGTGAGTTAGGATTCGTCTGATTGGTGCGATATGTGTAGCTGATGCGGGACCAGCCGTGATCAATCATAAGCATGCGATCCTCTCGAAATTAGTTTATAAATAAACCGCACAATTCGCGTCCGTGAATGCTAAAATTATTATGAATGAAAAAAAATTCATTTAAAAGCACAATAAAGACACATAAAACATTCACAAAGCTGTATGGAAACACACCAATTTATGGGCACTGGAATCAATAAGAGGAATCAAAATTTTAATTTTATAACAAGTTTCCGATTCTTAATTTAAGTATTCAATTCAAGAATCGGAATCGATTTCCAACCCTATCTAAAAAATAAATCGATAACACTACAGTAAAACAGCCTCAAGGTGTCAAAGCCAGTTCCTGGAGGTAATTGAAGTAAACAACTGAACAATTATACCTCATATGTTTCATTGTTTTATTGATCACTAAGACAGAATTGATTTGGATTGAAGTTGCTTTGATTTAAAAATGTACAAATAAATAAATAAATTAAAAAATCTAATAAAAATTGATGTAGCTTTTAGCTTAGCTTCCTACATTTCCCAGAGGGTAGCTTTTAGTGTAGTTAAGCTACATTTAAGAAGAGTAACTAATATCTTAACTCACTACATTTTCCAAGTAGCTTGCCCAACACTGCAAAGCTTGTCAAAAGCGGCAGAGTTCCAGGACACACACAACAATTGCATAATCAGCATGGACCAATGGTACTCAAAAGGTGTTTAAGACTAAAAAGAACTCCCCCCAAAGTTTGCTTTGGTGAGCTGTTTCGAACTGCCGAAACAAACTCAAAAAGAACTTTGTTTTGGCCAGATTTAGTTCAAAATGACAATTTCAGTTCTTTTTTTAGATTTCGCTTGAAGTATACCAGCACCTTCAGCAGGATTTTAAATTTGAAAAGTAAATTGGCCGATAATGATTTCTTATATTTTTTATACTTTAATTTTATTTTTTAATACTTTTAATTTTAATATTAAATTTAATTAGGTTGTATCATTTCATTTTAGTTTTGTGAAATTATGGCAAATAAAAATAACTAAATTTAACGTACCTTTTCTGCCAGATCGGAGCCTTCAGCTTTGAGACGTGTTTGTAAGGCAGTGATGTCGTTTGTGAGCGTGCGATGTTCAGCCTCCAGGGTCTTCCGACCGCTGTTTAGGGCTCCCGTGTCCCGCGACTGTTTATAGCGGTTCACAACCTCATCCATGTGGCGGTACAGACCCAGACGCTTGTTCACCAGAGTCAAGACCTGCTCCGTGATGGAGGCCACCTTCATGCGCACCTCTGCTGCTGGATCCTGCAGGAGCAAACACACAGCTTCATTAACCCTGCGCATTTCACACATCTGTCTTATTTCAGTTTGTGATTGTTTTGGCTGTGTTCATTTAAACAGCATACATTTAGGAGAAAAACATGCTGATGCGCACCTCTCAAAAAATTTAACTACACGTCGCAACGACGCGTAGCGCAAGCTCTGTGATTGGTCGGCTTGGTATCGCTGAGAGTGTGGGCAGAGGTGAGAGCCGCACGAGCCCGTTGGAGCGAGTGTTATTAAGTGTGGAGTCCCGTGAAGGAGCTCTAGATGGAAACTGTTGTTTTGTTTTTACCTTATGATTAAAGTTGTTGCACGTCCGCCGATTCCCGCCTCAAAATGAGCGAGTTTAAGCCACTTGTACATTAAGGTAGCGATCAGAAAAAACAAAACACCAGCGAAGAAACAACACAGAGGAACATAAACACCTACTGTCAGCTAGCGTTTCAGAAGTGTTATTGCAGAGCAACACAAATAGCATGCAGAAGTATAAACTAGGCTTAAAATGACAGTGATAAAATGCGCCAGACAAAACGCAAACTGTGCAAATACTGCAAAAAGACGCTTGCTTACACTAACAGAACAACGAATATGATGCAGCACAGGGAAAAACTACTGTCACAGACATCTATCCGCAAGAAGCTATTAATAGGCCAAACCACGCTGACCGGAGGATTGGCAGCTTGCTCTGACGAGTCCTAACATTATGGAGATCACACGGTGCATCAGTGTTTTTTATATCGAAAGTCTAAAGATGTTTTTCAGACTGAAAGAGAAAGCTGTGCTGTTACAGAAGCAGGTATTAGATTGTTCCTTTTTTACCCTCTCTTTTTCAATTTAGTTTATGCATATTTTAATAACTTTCTTATTATATCATATATTATAATCAGTATTTTATGACATTGGCCAGTCCCCTGGAGCAGAAGGCCTATTGACCACCTCTGTACACACTGCTCTCTGGTTTAGGAAAGGCTTTCCTCTCCACACCAGCTGTCTCAGTCCCCAGTGAAAGAGTTTTCATCAGCAGGGGACGTCATAAATGTGCAAAGATCTCAGCTTATACCAGAAAACATAGATATTCTGATATTATATAAAATCCCAGCAGTCACAGTTTTAGTTTGTTTATAATAAAGAGTCTTCTTTAGTTTGTATTATTCACTTATTTATTTGGATTTTGTTTTAAAATTCCAATGTAGTTATTGCAGAAAAGATTTTATTTTGTTAAAAAAATGAAAGGGCTCTTTACCTTAAATTTGTCTCAAATAATTTTGTTAAAAAAATCGTGAATCGTGAGATTAGTATCGTGAATCGTATCGAATCGTGAGTCAGGTGAATCGTTACATCTCTAGTAATAATAATTATGTGGTTGTATAGATATGGATAGTTTTTTTTAATATATATATAACCATAATGGAAAAATTTTATAAAAGTGGCATTTTGTAAATAATTAAAAAGGTCAAAATCCCTAAAAAGATTTAGTTATGACAGATACTAGTAAAGAAAGTATCATGTATTTATTTATTTGAACATAAATATATGAATATAAATATATACATACACAATTTGACGCTGACTTTTTGTTCTCGATGGACTTTTTTTCTTTTTCTTTCTTCATTTTAATTGTTAAATTTAAGTGTCAACCCAGAATTGCGTTCATGAATGAAACAAAATGTAAATATTGCATAAATTAGCAAATAAAGAATTGTTTCCATTGTGTTCAACAGAACAAGATCACTACTTTTAATCATTTAACCAAATCATTCAGTTTGAAGCACACACACATTTTGAGAAGCACTGAATGACCACAGTTTCAACTGAAAACTCAAGCGAACATACTCAACCAAAACATTTGTGTGCAAGTGTGTACTGCATTTTCCCCAAAGTTTGTGTTAGTCTTGACACTTCCATCCACTGATTTTTTTTTTTTTTTTTATAATTATTTTTTCGGGGTTTTCACCTTTAATAGACAGGACAGTAGAGAGTATTGACAGGAAAGTGTGGGGAGCAGAGAGAGGGGAAGGATCGGCATAAGACCTCGAGGCGGGAATCGAACTCGGGTCGCCGTGAGCACCGGAGTGCATGTGTCGACGCACTAACCACTACACCATTGGCACCGACCATCCACTGATTTTTAATGCAATATCACAACTGCACATAAAAATACTGAAATGCAAACTTCAATACTGTGAGCTCCAGACGCACCTTAGTGATGGAGAAGTCGAGGCGCACGTAGATGATGACAGTGAAGAAGAGGATATAGAATGCTCCCACAACTAACAACGGCTCCTGCAGCATCAGGATCTTATTAAAGGTGTAATGAACCTAACGAGAAAGACACAAACATGGTTTAAACTTCTCAGACAAGCACATTTGCAACTTTGTTTTGCATGAACTTTGATTTCTTTGGAAGATTTGAATATGTTGTAACACCTCCTCTATGAAAGATGTTGCACTGAGGGAGTTCACAGAATTTCATTCATACTGAAATTTAACTTCACAAGCTTGTTTTACTCTTTTCTAATCATTTAATTTTTCCACATGCAAGTATAGACCACACAAACAAAAGCAGTCAATATATACAACTAGGCAGTCACTGAACATAAACAGTCTGTTTAAATTATATAGATGGTGAGGTGAATATATTCTTTAGACGGTTTGAGTGCGATGCAATGCAGTGCTATACACACAGTGTAGTCCATTGAAAGTATGCATCAAACAATCACCATCTTTGAAAAACCTCCAGGACAACAGGTCCTGTCTACATAAGAAATAAACATAGGGCAAATCACAACTAAATATTGAAAATACATTCAAACTTAAACACTCAGTCAATACTCACATTTGAGCAGCAACAATAATGTTCTCAAAATACCAGAACCAGAGTGGGTTGGTAGCCTTAGTTCACCATGCTGTTCCCTCTACCAAACACCACTCACTTCCTCTATGGTGGCCTGGAATATATCCAGTTATCACTACCCTCTAGCGCAGCCTAGGGGCTCTTAGTAACATTACAACCACTGTTTCTGACACCACAAGGAACCAAAATGATAATTATAATAGCATGTAATGTTTGTTCGTTACAATGTTGGTTGAGCAGATAAACCAGCACCAGTACTTTTTCTACAGAGATCTGCCCAAAATAATGAAAAACAAAAACATATTTACACATTCTGTTTTAGCTGCTCAGTTGTGTATTCTGCCTCCCTTTTGCGTACTAAAAACTATTGCATACTGGGAAATAAATAAATTAATAATAATAATAAATATATATATATATATATAACTAAATTAAGGCTGATTTATACTTCTGCATCAAGTGCACGCGTATGCTCGGGCACAGCATTCGCAAAGTCCTCGCAGTGGCAGTCACGCACCTCTCAAAAAATTTAACTACACGTCGCAGTGAAGTAGTGTTTAGAAAAAGCAAAACACCAGCGAAGAAACACGACACAGAGGAACATAAAAGCCTACTGCCTGCTAGCGTTTCAGAAGTGTTATTGCAGAGCAACACAAACAGCACGCAGAAGTATAAATGCACGACTACACGCAAGGCAGGCGCCGTGGGTCACAACGATCACTCAACACAGAAGTATAAACCAGGCTTTAACAGCTAAATTGAGTAAAATGCAACATTTAAATAATTATTTTGATATTAACAATCTGTATGTTTTACACTCTTACTTTGACTTAACATATAAATTAAATTAAAAAGTAACTTCAACTCAAAATGTACATTTAAAAACTACATAAAATGCACCAGTTGCATTTTAATTACAAAATATGCCAATTCATCGATTATTTTTTCATAAATATTGGATTGCACAATTTGTTTAACTTAGTCATTTGTGTCATTTGGAAATTGAGATATATACACATCATCTGAAAGCCAAATAAATAAACTTACACTGATGTATGGTTAGTTAAAATAGGACAATATTTGGCCAAAGAAACTACTATTTGAATATTTTAAATCTAAATAAATCAAATTTAAATTGTGAAAAATCCCTTTTAAAGCTGTCTTACTAATCCAAAAATAAAGTTTTGATATGTTTACAGTAGAAAATGTACAAATCGTCTTTATGTAACATGATCTTAATATACTTTTTGTCATAAAATGAAAATCAATCATTCTGACTCATACAATGTATTTTTAGCTATTCCCACAAAAACTACGTGCAAGATAAGACTTTCAAAGATACGTTTTTTGGTCCAGAGTCACATTTAAAAAAACTAAACAAAAAACACATTCCTCACAGTTCTCTGTACATACCTAGACTACGCTCTTAAATAAGCACTGCTACACAGAGTGCAAGTACAGAACATGAATATACTTGATTAATCCACTTGGCAAAATGAGGCTTTACTGAATCTCTTCAGAGCTTAAAATCTGTCTTTTGAAAGGACACTTCTTCTGTGCAAGTCTGGACTCACCACAACATCCTGAATGTGCTGCTCCACCAGATTGTTCTTAGTGGCCACCAGCACAGGTCTGCCAAATGTGTCCAGGTAAGTGTAGTGCAGCTCGTCCTGACTGCGGCTGATGGGGTACGGGGTTTCCATGTGAATGTTTCTGGAGAGAACAGCAGAAGTAGTGGTCAATACATGTGGCTCCACACTAATATTTGAGATCATCAACACCAGTTGCAGCAAGATCTACGGATGGTGGCACAACACACACACACACACTCATAAAAATGCACATTTAACAGAATATCTTCAGCTTTAATTTGGGAAGTGCAACATTCAGCAGATTGAACAGAAGGTCTATTAAGGAAACCAGTCAAATTTCATGTTAAAAACAACAACATATAACTTGAGTAAAGCTCTCGGATTTCACCTAAAATATCTTAATTTATGTTCAGAAAATGAACGAAGGTCTCAGGGAATTGGTATACCACAAGAGTGAGTACCTGATAACAATTTATTTTATTGGGGTGAACTAACCCTTTAAAGGTCCCGTGAAATTAATATACATTTTTTTTAGATGTCAGTATCCGTATGTTAGTCATAAGGATATATATAAGCTAGTGTGCACCAAAACAGTGACAAACTCACATTTAGAAGATATAAACATCCAAAATGTAGCAGTTTGCACGCTATTGGCTGTTTTTCAAAAAGAGGCGCTACTATATGTTCCACCCTTCATGTTCCAGTTGAGATTACGTCTATTTTAAAGCACTTCACAAGACCTTTTAAAATAAATGTAAAAATGTATTTAATGCCAATTATGCGTGTTAAAAAAAAAGAAAATACAACGTAAATAGAAACAGATCATCACCACATGTAAACAGGGCGAGTTGTGGGATATGCTCATGCAAAAGTAACTCTAGCATTCTCACCTGGCTCCTTCAGGGAGGATCAGTTTGACAGTCAGCTGGTCAATAACCTGGTCATCATAGACATGATCAACCAGACGCATCTTCAGCGCATACTGATCTCCTACAGAGCAAACAGATGATTATCATTATTATAATACCAAATGAAATTGCTTCTAATATGTAGGACTGTCCCTTAATAGTCAACAAGAGGCTAGGTCAAGATTGATCTATCTATCTATCTACCTACCTATCTATTTTATTTAATGCACATATATGGTGACTCTGAACAGTTACTCCAATTTTGATAAGGTAAATACCCTAATACATCCTTCAAATCTGTAAAAATCATGTATGTGTGCACTCACAATAACAAAACATATTTTGTAAAATAATCAACGCAAACAGGTTGTGCTTCTGCCATGTCTGTGAACTGGAGTACATCAAAAAAAAAGAAACTACAGTACATAACTGTGTACAGCCTAGTGTTGTCAAAAGAGTTTGTTACCAATCTGTACTGAAATTTTTAAATATCCATATCCTGATAACATTTGAGCGCATTCTTAATCACAGCAGATTGGCCATTGTGTTCACATGCTCAACAGAAATGATTGGCTATGAAGGTCATCGGTTTAACACTCTTCACCAAGAGCAAACACAGATACACGGACACAGGAGCTTTTCAAAGTTGCTTTAATAAGCTTCAATGATCCGGTGATGGATCGACTGACCTACGCAGCTTTGAAATGCTTCATGTCCATGTATCTGTGTTTACACTTAGTGAACAGCGGTGACAAATGGTAAACTGATGACCTTCACAGCCAATCAACGTAGTTTCTGTTGAGCACGTGAACACAATGGCCAATCAGCGATGTTTAAGAACGCGCTCAACATTTATGGGGAAAAGGACATTTTTTGATACGTTTTTTTCGGTACGATTGGTACTTATGTCGATACTTTTGACAACACTAGTACAGACTACCCTGTGTTACAAACAAAAACATACAGCCTTTCTACAGAGAGCAAAATGTCTACTTTCAAATGAGCCAATTCAGAAAAAAAATTCTCAGATTTTACAGCATAATCTGAACGACTACTAGATGACCAGCAAAATCTGTAGTCGAGGACAGCCCTACTAATCTGTGACAATGATTACGAATCAGACACCCACCCAGATTGTAGAGGTATTCGTAGCTGGGAAGATTATAACCAACAATGTAATGGGTTTTCCAGCCACCAAACAGCGGGAAACGGGGGCGAATTTCAACCTCTACGGAATCATCTAGAACCTGGAGGTGAGAGGTGGAGATGTTCCCGATCTCATCACGGTAGTACACGTCCTGAGCAGAGGCTGGGAGGATGGTCTGAACAAAGACAAAACAGACAAGTTGATGAACAAACTAAATTTATATTTTAAAATCAAGAGTTTTTGTCAGTATACTCCAGGCAGAGTAAGATTCTTTCAGGAGCTTAAACAACACAAATAAGGAGAAAGAGTTGATCCACCTTGAAAGATTTGACAGAGGAAATGCCGCTGTCAGACTGTCTCTGGTAGTCGTAGCGGGAGAATGGGCCCTTCAGGTGAGCGCCGGTGTGCCTCAGGTCGATGGTCTCCTCCACTGCAATGTTTCCCCAGTGAGAGACCTCGATGGTGCGCGTGATGCTGCTGATGGTCAGGAATGGGGAGTTGTTCTCATAATGGATCTTCATGACATCCTGCAAACCACCATCCAAAATATTCCACACTACTGTTCAGCAAAGTTTTTAAAGTTATTGCTTTTGTTCATGGAGGAGACGTTAAATTGATCAAAAGTTGCAGTTAAGACGTTCATAACATTAAATGGGATTTAATTCAAAATAAATGCATTTTCTTTTTTACCCAATCAAAGAATCCTGATTGTATTGGATTGTATATATTTTTTAATGCCAGGTCAGCATCTCAGGCTATTTTCATAGCATAAATAATTGAGAAAAGGCACAAGTATAATAAATGCAAAAAAACAAAAAAAAAACAGCAAACAAATCAACAAGTTACATTACAGAAGATTTTTTGCATTAATATGATTGCATTCAAAACTGAATAACAAAAAGTGAGATTCTACAAACATTTAAAGCGGGAGAGTCCAATAAAAGGTGGGGGTGGTGTGGGGTCTCCATCTTCAAAGAAATAGTTTCCCCAAAACTGAAAATTCCGTTATCATCTACTCAAACTTCACTTGTGACAAACCTGTTTGAGTTTCTTTTTTTCTGTTGAAAACAAAAGATGATATTTTGAAAAATGTTGGAAACCATTACCCATTGACTTGCATAGTATTTGGTATTGCTGCTATGGGTGTCAATGGTTACTGGTTCCTAACATTTTTTTAGTGTAGAACAGAAATAAGAAACTCAAAGGTTTGGAACCATTTGAGGGAGAGTAACTAGTGAGTAAATGTTTTGGTGAGCTTGGGGGTTTAGTAGACATTAATAAAACAAAAGGTTGGGTTTAGTTTTGGGGTAGGTGTAGACATTCATAAAACACAATAGGTTGGACTGCGTGTCACGTACAATACATTAAATGTACAGCCCACTTGGAGCTGGCTCCGACCTCTGTTTATACCCTTCTCGAATTTTCGGTTTCAAATTCATGTGTGATTTCTGCGGTCAGGGCGGCATGGTGGCTCAGTAGTTAGCACTGTTGCCTCACAGCAAGAAGGTCGCTGGTTCGAGTTTGGCTGGGTCAGTTGGCATTTCTGTGTGGAGTTTGCATGTTCTCCCCGTGTTGGCGTGGGTTTCCTCCGGGTGCTCCGGTTTCCCCCACAGTCCAAACACATGCAGAATAGGTGAATTGGATGAAATAAATTGGCTGTAGTGTATGAGTGTGTGTGCGTGAATGAGTGTGTATGGGTGTTTGCCAGTACTGGGTTGCAGCTGGAAGGGCATCCGCTGTTATAATAATTGCCGGTTCATTCCGCTGTGGCGACCCCTGATAAATAAGGGACTTAGCTGAAGGAAAATGAATGAATTTCTGGGTCACTCACCTGGCTGAAGGGAGGAACGTCTTTGAATGGTCCGTACTCAATGGTCTCATCACTCTTGGTGGGATTGCCCAGTTTGGTGTAGCTCTCCACGGTTTTAGAGGCCAGTCGGACCCGTGTGGACTGGGAGCGGGTCGGGTACGGGGAGTACAGGTAATGATTGCCCTGGAAGACCACCAGCTGACGCTCGGCCTGGGTGATGTGTGTGGGGAACGGTTTCAGGACATGACTGAACACAGTCTCCACCTTCACCCGTAGCTTAGCACCCGGAGCCAGAAAAGACGGTAACTGCGCCTCAAAGAATTTACCACTGCAGAAGAGGAAGACAAACCATTTTGAGTTGATAACCACATATACAGTTGAAGTCAAAATTATTAGCCCTGTGAATTTGTTTGTTATTTTCAAATATTTCCCAAATGATGTTTAACAGAGCAAGGAATATTTCACAGTATATCCTATAATATTTTTTATTCTGGAGAAAGTACGATTTGTTTTATTTTGGCTAGAATAAATAATTTTTAAAAAACATTTTATAGTCAATATTACTAGCCCTCTTAAACAATATTTTTTTTAGATTGTCTACAGAAACCACTGTTATACAATGACTTGCCTAATGAACCTAGTTAAGCCTTTAAATGTCACTTTAAGCTGAATACTAGTATCTTGAAAAATATCTAGTCAAATATTATGTGCTGTCATCATGGCAAAGATAAAAGAAATCAGTTATTAGAAATGAGTTATTAAAACTATTATGTTTAGAAATGTGTTGAAAAAAAATCTTGTTTCCGTTAAACAGAAATTGGGGAGAAAAAAAATATATACAGGGGGGCTAATAATTCAAGAGGGCCAATAATGCTTCAGCTGTAGATCTTCAAGAACATGTACATGAAGCGCTTCTCTAATTTATTGTTTCAATTTTTGCTGTACCCAGCTTACTATATAACTGTTATAAAATAAACTTATATAACTGTTTGAAGTCAAAAGCACAGATGAACTAAAGAACAACAAGCACGAATAGCAAAAGTTGTGAATTATACAGCCAGTTTTTGTGCCAATCGGTGATGTTTGCTGAAAATCTTCATGCAAATTGCATAAAGAATATAAATAAAAACCTCTGCTATTTTGTTTGTAGTCACTGACGTAGTTTGGAAATACTGGAATTAGAAATGTCAGGATTACAGTGTAAGAATTATTCTATTTCATAACCGTTAGTGGCCAAATGTATTGGTTTTTCATTTCTGCTGCAATCATCAGACTGCTATTAAATATGATTTTAAATAACCAAAACATAATTTGTTATTAATTGTATTTGCTAGAGATGCTGACATGGGATTACATAGAGTTATACAATACGTTCAGGATTTCTTTGAATAAATAAGAAAATAAAGTAAAAATTAATCAATGAGAAGAAATATTTGAACATGAGAAAAAAAAATCAGCAAAATTAACAGATTTTCTGTAGTCCAATTATGCCATTTTCAGAAACGGAAATGTAGAAAATATATTGCTTTTATGTTAAAGAAAACACCTCTAAACGACAAGAAATGTCTTCAGTACTTTGCAGAATAAAACAAAACTTATGCTTTACTCAAACACAACTATAAACGTTAAATCCAGAGAAACTTCCTCTTAATTTCTTCCATAAATGCATATTATAGTAAAGTTTTTGATTTTCTTTTACAAAAGTTTGACCTTACTGTTAGAATATCATGTCAAATACCCCTACTTTGTATTGTATGACTTAGAAAAGGAGATGTTAGGCAAAATATTGTATCACCCATTTTCTTTCTTCATGCAGTTAACACAACAGTGAATGCCAAAAAATATATAATAGTAACACTTTTAAAAGATGCTTTAATTTCAAAATATGGCTTTACTCGTTAGTTACAACAAGTGTAATTTAATGTTTAAGATAAACAAAACCTACTGATTAAGCAGCGGATTAACTGCCAATTAGTGAATTATTCGCTTTAATGATCACTAGATTAACTGAATAGCAAAACAATGGGGTTTTTTTGGAGACATGGTGTTCACCTTTGTCCATGGATAGTTTTCTCTTTCAGCTCGAGGTGTTCATCTTCCTCTTCTTCGCCCTTCACCTAGAGCAGATAAAAACTTCTGTTAGAACTGGTAACTTCCTAGTATGCAGTCTAAAACAAGAAAAATGTATTAAGCTAAAAACAAATCCTGTTTCAAAAGGTCAGAGTCAACTTGGATTCAGAGTCTGTCAAACACAAACCCATTTAAGCACAGGAAACAAACCTTTTCTTTTTCTCTCTCTTTTTTTAAAGCAAATGATTATATTATTACAGAGATGGGAAGTAATGAAGTACAAATACTTCGTTACTGTACTTACGTAGATTTTTCTGGTATCAGTACTTTACTTCACTACTTATTTTTCTGACAACTTTTTACTTTTACTCCTTACATTTTTACACATATATCTGTACTTTCTACTCCTTACATTGTAATTTTTTGGTTTTCATGTCGCCATCTACATTATTTTGTGTCATTGCGGAAATTGAACGCCTTTTTCATTCAGTAAATCTATTTTTTTTTCATTGCCTGCATGCAAATGCGCAGCTTTTTTTAAGCCATGTTGATCACGCACGTACGCAGGATAGTTTGTGAAGCTCACCACAAGAAAAGCAAGGATGATAGTGGATAGTCGGCGATGTAAACATGACTGAAGCTGCCCTGCTTACACCGGGTAATACGCTGCGTTTGAGTCTATCGGATCACAGGTAAATTAAACACATTCCCGTTCAAATGTCTGTCTTTTGTCCACTTCCAACCATGGTTTACTATACAGGCTTTTCTGATCTTTCAATCTAATACCGCGAAAAGAAAAACTAACAACCATGTGCTTTTTTTTGTCAACATTTGTCCAGTTAATACTAAAACAGTGAAATCCTTAATGAATGCTGTATGCATTGAGATTTATTTATTTTATTTTCAATGAGTTCCTATTTCCTAATACAGAATTTATACTGTTTTACTGTTGTCTTCATTTCAATTAGTTTAACAAATATTTTAACATCAAAATTATTCACACTGGGTGATTTATTATTAAGATTATAATGAAAAGCATCAGGAATTTATCACGTGAAAAAAAAAAAAAAAAAAGTTCATGCAAAATGTTTTAAAGGCTGTAATTGCGCCTGTGTATGTTGGTTTTTCTTTTTTGCATAGAATAAATGTATTAACAGCATTAATGACTATATCCATGAAAGAAAATATCCACAATACTCAAAGAAACACTGAAAACATGGGATATTTTGTTTCCAGTTTTGAAGATAACGAAGCAGCTTTAGCCAAATGCCCAAAGTAGTCAAATGTATTAAGTATTTATTTTAGCAAAAGACAAACAAATGTTTTGGACAAAATTAAGTGTTAACTGAAGACGTTTTATTATGTGTAAAAATATAAGCCTCAATTTTGAGTACGAATGGACATTAATGGCAGTTGTTGTTCTTGGTCTAAAAGCACTACATGCTGAGAGTCTGTGTCAGGATGACGATACACAGATTTTTGAGCAGTGTTGTTTTGCAATATTGCAGAGTGCTAAACAATTTTTAAATCAAAATGAGAAATGTATGCTATTTTGTATAAATGTATCGATATGATGTGAGCAGGGTTCATACACATTTTTACTACTAAAATTCCACGACTTTTCCAGAACTTTCAAGTACATTCTCATGACGTAATGTTTCATGTAATGTCTACATATACATGGTAAATAATAAGAAAAACAACGACGTTCAAATTTATTACAGCATATCATGGAACACGCAACAATCTATTGTGTTTAAATTTGTTTCAACATCGATATCGCAACGTGTGCATCTGCAATAGTCACATCGCAGAATATGCAATGTTGGGATTATAGTTTAATATAGAGTTTAATCATAATGGAGTAAAAGTTTATCATCTACATGCATTTTTAAAGCGATAGTTCACCCAAAAGTTACTTGCCATTTTCATTACACCCTTCACTTGTTTCAAACATTTATGAGTTTTCTTTTTTTTTTTTAAATGAACACAAAAGAAATATATAATTTAATAACTCGTATAGTACTGAAACAAGTGAAGTGTGAGTAAATAGTGAGTACATTTTAATCTTTGAGTAAACTGTCCCTTTAAGGCCTGTGACTGTGTGAACATTTCAATATTTCAAATTTTAAAACATCCGGCCACAAGAAATTAGTTGTAACTTTAATGAAGATTAAATAATATATAATGAAAACTATGCAGTGTTGGTTATTCAATATCTGTACCTGAATAGCGAATTCCTGAAAACTATAATTCACTTTGATCTTTACTATATTTGATTTATCTATGCTTGTAATTTATTTGTTATATAATATTCGAGAGTCACTCACCTACAAAATCTCCCCAATCAATCCACATAAACCTGTTAAGTCACCTGGTGAAATTGTATTCACATCGCATTATTTATCACAGAAATACAAAACATTGTGATGTCAGATTTTTCCAACATCGCGCAGCCCTAATTCAAGTACACAGATATTTGTTCAACTAATTTCCATGACTTTTCCAAAACTTTGTGGGCTTTTCTGTTTTTCCAAAACTTTTCCAGGCCTGGAAAATGCCATGTCAAAATTCCATGACTTTTCCAGGTTTTCCATGACCGTATGAACCCTGTGTGAGGTCTAGTTGCCACCATGAAACTAAAACAGATAGTAATGGATACTTTTTACTAGAGTACATCTTTGAAGCTGTACTTCTTTACTTTTACTTTCGTACAAAAGTGAAGTCAGTACTTCAACTTTTACCACCCTGCTGAAAAAAACAGCTTAAACCAGCCTAAGATGGTTGGCTGGTTTTAGCTGGTTGACCAGCCTGGTTTTAGAGGGGTTTTGGCCATTTCCAGGCTGGTTTCCAGCCTGGTCTTAGCTGGTCAGGCTGGAAAATGACCAGCTAAAACCACCTTGACCAGCCTGGTTTAAGCTGGACATAGCTGGGCTCCCAGTCTGGCTAGGCTGGTCATCTCCCAGCCTGACCAGCTAAGACCAGGCTGGAAATGACTGGAAATGGCCAAAACCCCTCTAAAACCAGCTAACCATCCTAGGCTGGTTTAAGCTGGATTTTTCAGCAGGGCAGAGTCGTTTTAAACAGGAGTATCTGTACTTCTACTTGAGAAAAGGATGATTGTACTTTTGCCATCTCTGTATTATAATATTGCAGTAGAGATGCTTCACGGAAGTGAGTTTTGCATCCAGAGCTTACGTGTCACTGGTCTGACAGGGCAAAGCGGAAATGCGCTGCACACCCACTGCTAATGCTAACTACTACATAAAACGCTTCAAACACTACATGTGCATTACATCATAACTCATGCAGAGTATTACTTTGAACGGACATTACATGTTTAAAATGCACCATTTGAAATAAAGGTCACCAAAATGTATAAATGAAGCGGAATTCTGCAGCCAGCACAGGCTAAGCTACAAGATAACAAAATAAAAGCTGCAGTCACTATTCTCACCTAAGCAAACATTAGACTCGGGCATGATTTTTTTTTAAATAATACAGTAAGCACATTTAAACTGAAAGGCATTATACATTAAATGCGCTATTTTATATAGAGTTCAAAAACAAGCGGAATTCTGCAGCTAGCATAGGCTACGCTAACGTTACAATATAACTTAACACTAAATAAAAGCTGCAGTCGCTATTCTCACCTATACAAAAACGAGGCCCAGACATAATTTTTAATGACACAGTAAACACATTAAAACTGAAAGGCATTATATATTACATGCGCTAATTTATATAAAGTTAACCAAAAATAAGAGAACTCTGCAGTTAGCATAGGCTAGCGTTACTCCATAGCATAACTTAGCGTTAACATAAAATAAAAGTTGCAGTCGCTATTATCACCTATAAAAAAATTAAGCCCAGACTTTTAAAATATTATATATATATATATATATATATATACAGAGTAAGTAAGGACATTATAAACTGAAATGCACAAGTTAACAAATGTTTAAGCACTACTACTAAACAGAGAAGGTATAAATGATAGCTAGCATACAACATTCATCACCGCACATTTGCACGATTATTTCTGCTTTATTTTACTCACAGAAGCGCCGACGAAGGCCAGGTGCGGGGCGAGCTCGTCCTCCAGTCCGAGGATGAAGCTGTTGGCCCGGGAGGATCCGTGGTTGGCGAGCTGGATCTCGGCGGTGATTTTGGCGAGGTGAGAGCTGAGATCCAGCGTGCGCTTGACATCTTCATTCACCAGCCCGTCCGCGCTCACCGACCCGCAGAAAAAACAGGAGATCAGCGCAAAAGTCACCGCTCCGGCGCGCCACATTGTCCTGCGTTAGTGTGTTGTAGTTTTGAGGTTTAGAAATGTCGCTGGTCCGATCTAATGTCCGTGTTTGCGCGTGCAGTGAGGCCTCGCGCTGCAGACACCGTTCCTGAAGGATGACGCTTCATTCATTCCCTCCGGCGTGACGTCAACAACATGGCGGACAAAGATTTTGAAAGGGACAAGTGCATTGATATTTTACAATCACTGTTGGGGAAAGTTACTTTTGAAGATAATGCAGCATTACAATATTGTTACTCCCAAAAAAGTTTGGCTGTAATGCAACGAAGAGGATGCAAGTCGCCAATAATCCAAAGAAGAAGTAACCAGTTGCGTTCATTTTTATGGTAAGTAATGAGTTACGTTACTTTTGGGTTACATTTGCGTTACTTTTTCTTACCTGGCTGAGACTTGATCTTTCAAAATTTGCAACTAACAACACACTGTATAACCTACACCTTCCTTTATCTTTTAAAGGCGTACTTAGAAATTTGACAATTTAGGATAATGTTCTATATAATCTTCAGAGAACTTCCTGACCCCAGAGCTATACCTGCTGTAGATACAAATGAATGAAAGTTTAAAGCAATTTGTTTCGTGCCGTATTAGTTGAGTAAAATCACTATCCATTTCATTCATTCATTCATTTTCTTTCGGCTTAGTCCTTTATTAATCTGGGGTCGCCACAGCGGAATGAACCACCAACTTATCCAGTGTATGTTTTACGCAGCGAATGCCCTTCCAGCTGCAACCCATCACTGGAAAACATCCATACACACTCATTCACACACATACACTTCGGACAATTTAGCTTACCCAATTTACCTATACCACATGTCTTTGGACTTGTGGGGGAAACCGGAGCACCCGGAGAAAACCCACGCGAACACGGGGAGAACATGCAAACTCCACACAGAAATGCCAACTGACCCAGCCGAGACTCGAACCAGTGACCTTCTTGCTGTGAGGCGATCGTGCTACCCACTGCGCCACCGTGATGCCCAATAATATTAACAATGGCAGTTAAAAAATATATTATTTTTAAATTCTAGACAAACTTAAAAATGACAAATATATTAGGAAATCTTACTAAAATGTCCTTGTTTTGTTAAACAGCACTTGTGAAATATTTGAAAAAGAATAAGACTTTTCACAGAAGGGCTAATCATTTTGTCTTCAACTGTATTTAACAAGGTACATTTTATAAACGAATGTTTCAAGACATGAAAAACAATTTTGTCACTGTTAGTTTATTGAAACAACAGACAGATGGCGTCCATTCCAAAATGATTATAGCTGAAACAACAGAGATGATATGAAAAATAGGCTAATAACTTTGTGTCATATACCAGTTCATGAACCAAGACCCCAAAAAACGGCCATCTCGTACATTCTTTCACAACAAATCCCATCACAAAGTACAACGCACAAACATTACGGTCAAACATTTGGAACATTTTATGAAAATGTTTAAATTGGTCTAAGAACATTTAATAGCCAACATATAAAATCAGCCAATTGAAAGTGCTATCAAGAAACATCAACACTAACAAAGCACACAGACAAAACAGAGCATTACAAAACCCCAGACAGAACGTTATTCAATCACAACATGAGAACACTAGAGAAGGGGAGGAATGCTTCAGATGTTGTGAATGTTGTAGGTGTGTTGGATGTTTAGTGTATCTCGCAGCATCAGGTCTCGCAGTCGCCACAGAGCATCCGCCATGGTCTTGTGAGCTCCTTTACTCTTCAGCCAATGAGACGGCAGACGACTCTCCTGCTCTTTCGTCAGCCGTACATCTTTCCTGCGAGCTGCAGTCAAACACACACAGGGGACATTTCACTATTTATTAAGTGTAGCTTTTAGGATTGGAAGAGTGATTAATGATATAATAATGATTATCCATCTATGCATCCATCCATTTATGGTAATATCCACCCATCTATGGTAATATCTTACCATCATTCTATCTATCTATCTATCTATCTATCTATCTATCTATGGTAATATCATTCCATCATTCTATCTATCTATCTATCTATCTATCTATCTATCTATCTATCTATCTATCTATCTATCTATCTATCTATCTATCTATCTATCTATCTATCTATCTATCTATCTATGGTAATATCATTCGATCATTCCATCTATCTATCTATCTATCTATCTATCTATCTATCTATCTATCTATC
>CAIGQV010019164.1:4148772-4160510 GCA_903798115.1 Danio jaintianensis
AATTTCCAATATTTATGTCATTCTCAAAACTTTTGGCCACGACTGTACATTTACATGTATTTATGTATGTATTATATCAAAATATAAAAAACCAATTACCGCTTTTGCTATGCGTTTGTAATGCAGAGTTTATGCGACAGTAAATTTGATGTTGTTCTCTCTTCTGGCTGCCGTTATCAGTCTCACACTATTTTTATCCTTTTTCTGAAAGTCTTAATAACACCATCGTAGAGTTTTTCTTTTATTATTTCAGCAAATAGGATTGTAAAAAAAATATTTGTTGTACTCTCCCATTCACTGCGCTCTAAGTCTACCAACTATGACGACTTCCACTACTGAGAAACCAAGAAATGTGAAAAGGGTCCAAAAAAATAAACAACCTTAAATTCCTATTGCTCTCAAATAAACAATGATTTCCATTTGACGTCAAATGACCTGCTGTGGTGCATAATGCAGCATGTCCATGTCTCCGCTCATCTGCGTCTGTAGCTGCGGCATACAGTGAGCATCAGACCCATCTCCATCATCATCACCCAAATCCTCCAGCTCTTCATCCGTCATGTCCACGAACTTGGCTTCCAACTCTTCGATCTTCTTATCCAGCAGTGGAGACGGCTCCTTCTGAGGCACGATGAGCTTTCTGATGGATATAGCCAAAAAGATTAGTCAAAACATCCCATTTTGGAACAAAAAAAAAAAGATTATCAGTATACAGTGGGGGAAATAAGTATTGAACACGTCACCATTTTTCTCAGAAAACATATTTCTAAAGGTGCTGACGACTTGAAATTTTCACTGGATGTTGGTAACAAGCAAAGAAATCCATATATGCAAAGAAAACAAACAAAACTAATGAGTTTACAAATTAAGCTATGTGTAATAAAATTAAATGACGCATAGAAAAAGGTATTGAACACATAAAGGTGGAGGTGGGGGTGTAGAATGGCAGTGAAAGCCCAGACAGCAGCTGAAATCTCTCAATAGTTCTTCAGCAACCCTCTGCCCTTCCATATTGTAAATGAATATTAGCTGCTTCAGTCCAACATCTACATTAGCTGGATGATGAAGATGAAACCAGAGTGGACATTTCAGCAAGACAATGATCCAAAACACAGCCAAGGAAACTCTCAAATGCTTTCAGAGAAAGAAAATCAAGCTGTAGAATGGCCCAGCCAATCACCTGACTCGAATCCAATAGAAAATACTAATTAAAGATCAGATTTGATAGACGAGACCCACAGAAGCATCAAGATTTTTACACTCTGTTGAAGTCTGTGAAAAACTCACTCCTGAGCAATGCATGTGACTTCATTCTCCATATGAGAGGCGTCTTTAAGCTGCCATCATTAAAAAAAACTTTTATATAAAGTATTAAATACATTTCTGTAGTTCAGGACTTTCTCCTTGTGTCATTACATTGTTATTACACACAACTCATTTTTCAGATTGTTTTGTTTTATTTCTATGTTTGTATTGTTTGGGTTTTTACCAAAATCTGGTTCAATTCCATGTCAACAGCTCCTTTAGAAATATTATTCCCATGACAAAACATGATGTGTTCAATACTTATTTTCCCCACTGTATAGTTTTTTTTTCTTTAGATGAGTCGTTTAGTAGTTGACAGACCAGGTTGACAGACCTGAAGTAATAGATTTCATCCTCCACTACTTTGGCGGACAGAGAGAAACGCTTCAGCCCTTTAAACTTCTTCATTTGCTTCTCGCTCTCGATGTAGCGGCTCTCGCACAGCAACACGTCCTCCTCCGGCATCTCAGTTGGCCGACATGACAGGAAATCTTTGAAAGAAGACACTGTACACTTCCCTGAGGAAAAAGAAAAACCATCCACAATTTCATAAGATCCAAACACATTTACTGATTAAATTCCAGCACGCGCATCAAAAAAGTAATGTGATTTTGATATATCATGTGATTTCATGACATATCATGTGATAACAAAAATGGGATGCCATTGATGGACAAACCAGTGGAGCGAGCACATTGTAAAACATCTGAAATGATGTTTTGGTCATTCTAGAATCCCTCAGCCAAAGTCTGTCATCACAGTGGTTCAGTACTATTGCCTCCAGAACTGTCTTGAACATCTGCGCTCCCAAAGAGCATCTCACGACTCCAAAAACCACCGCACATTCATTGCGTTTCGTCTTCTGAGGCATAAGTAATTTATTATATAAGAAAAAAGGCCCACAGTGGATTTTCCTATCGCAGCAAATGTCATTTTTCTTTTTGATATTTGGCGCCAGTTTAACAGAAAGTGGCAATTTAGTTCTCTTTAACTCATGGGATGGAAACTGCTTTATTTGCTAATGTTTTGAGCGATTTTCCAGTTTGCACATAGGTCTAATTCGCATCTTTGGACGGAAACAGTTATATGTTCTTGAAAGCAGTCAGGCATACAATTGTAATGATGGAAACTTAGCTTTGAGGCCAGACAGAAATACCTCCGATACAGGTCATAGGGCACGATTCTTCCAGGTTACTGAGAAACACTTCCTTCTTGTAGAACATCTTGGTCGGTTCGTGCTCAGTCTCCTCGGGATGGATAAAGATGGGCCCGAAAAAATAGGCAGCTCCGTCTCGCACCCACATCTTCTCTATCCTATTACAACACAAATCCATTTACATTTCAGGAGACACTGTCATGAATGCAAGTTTGTGGGTGTAATACAAACAGGAAGTTATAAATTGGCAAATTGCAATTCAGATTTAGCACAGATGGCTGCAATCTGACAGGAATAATGCTAATAATAACCAAAAGGGATTAGGCACATCAGTGACGTCAAATGTTTGGTTTTCTTCAAAACTTGCAACCAAATACAACGTTCAAGACTTCAGAAAACAAGCAGTATAGACCATTTTGAGGGATGTAAACAAAAACAATGGTCCTAAGATATTTCCTGTTTAACATTTTTAATTTCTGTAGCTTCCGAGAA
Organism: Danio jaintianensis; assembly: GCA_903798115.1. Classification (NCBI taxonomy): domain Eukaryota; kingdom Metazoa; phylum Chordata; class Actinopteri; order Cypriniformes; family Danionidae; genus Danio; species Danio jaintianensis. Next base: position 4,151,726 of record CAIGQV010019164.1, read on the forward strand.
TCCAAAAAGAGCTACATATTGATAAATAATGTTAGGATAGCGGTTTTAACATTAAGTTATGATTGAATTGCTTCTTGTTACAGTTATGAATTAGTTTCATAACAAGCAGGAAATGTTCATGGGCCAATGACATGACCACATTGAAATGGTCTATAGCAGAAAAGTCATTAAATGGATCGTTCCAACAGCCTGAAAAAGTTCGATGTTTCACCAAGAAACAGAAAGTTGTAATAACTCATGCATGCAATATCCCATCTGACTCAAAACTCAGATGTTGGATACGTCCTGAGGGGTATTGCAGAAAAAATAATTAAGAAAAACAGTTCTCGGCGTAATGTGAGAGCGCGTGGGTGTTGCTGCTGGAAGGGCATCTGCTGTGTAAAACAATTGGCAGAGTATTTGGGGGCTCATGCTGTGTGGCAACCCTTGATAAACAGGGAATAAGTCTGTGAGTTTTGGGCGTAACATGCATTATACCAATTAAAGTTGGTTGAGTTGAGTTGCGGTCGTGCCATTGGTGGATTTGCTATTTACATGGTGGACTTTGTGCGAGGAAACAGATCTCTAATTAGCCAATGTCATTCATCATTACTGCAAATAATGTGCGGTGGGCTGTTTTTGATACATGCAATTTGTTACGAATTCACTATGTATGCCCGTCAGAGGAAAGTTGGTTTGATTGCTCACATTACTGTGACATTGTATGAGTGATGGACAAAGTAAGTTTGGTGTAACTTGCTCTATTATACTGTTATGTTGTTATTGAACCAAGTTTAAATCTGTTTATTACTCGCAATCTGTTTATTGCATGCAAAATGTGCTTTGTAATATGAGACACTGATCCTTGGAAGTGTAAAATGACGATCATTATCATTTGTATTAGCAAAGGAATATTTCTAAATTTGATACTCTTGTATTCTGGGATATATATTCAGTTAATGTGTTTATTTGAGATAAGAACATTTAAGTGATTTAATTTGTAATTATTTTATTCTTTGTTGTTCTCAGAGACCTTGCATATGTCCATCTGAGCAATCGTTAAAGCTGTATATCATCTACTACTGACTCCAAGTTCTCTGATCGGAACCCTGAGGCGGTTAGCAAGCATCGGTCCAGTAATTAATCCCTAATCGCAACACAATGGCTATCTATCATGGCATATAGGCATTTTTATATTTATGTAGACAATAATACTCTTTTGCATTTTAATCCTTTCATTTTTCATATTTAAAGATTTAGGTTTGTGTGCTGCTGCGCATCCCTGTGTGTGTAATAAGCAACATGTTTGCATGTTGTGGACCTGCCTATCAATAACATGCTCTATAAATAACACACAAAAAAACTGCACCATTGACTTTAGAGCAGCTTTTAGTTGGTTAATGGCGCAGCCTATTTCAGTTGCTTCTAAATATCAACGTATCAAAAATGCACCTTAACACACCTCCTACACACCAGCATGCCCATGGGTGCACAAATGGCTGCGAATGCATTTGTTCATTAATCAAAATTGTGCAGGATGTGAAAATGATATCTGCACCAGATAAACATTTGCATTGCATAGCACCCTAAGGACCCATAGGACCCAAAGTGTGACCCAATATTCTACTAAACATCTAGTTTGGTCGTCCAAGCATTATATATATGTTGTTTCGAACAATAGGACCAACACTTTTATTGACTGGTTTCGTCTCTGGTACTCTACCTGCCCACGCGGTTGCGTACGAGCCCATGAGAGCGGATGTAGACACAGTCTCCCACTTTCAGCCAGATGTTGTTATAGCAGAGCTGCTCATAATACTGGCACCCCGGCTCTCCATTATTCACCTCCATAGTGATGTCCTCTTTCTCCTGATGACACAAATTGACAATCAAGCAGTTTATGTCAATATGTTCGATAGACATATGGCGATATTCAATAATTATAAAAAAATAAAAGTGTATTGATATTATAAGCACTTAAAAAATACAGTGAATAATTATTTATTATTTAAACGTTTAGACTGCCTTTTAAGAAAATCCACATTGTATTTGCGTTGGTGTTCATAACAACGCCAAATGTTCAGAGACTTAATTGGTTAGCTTAATAATTCAAACATTAACATTTTTACATGTTAATCCGGTCTACTACATGCTGAAATATTGATTGAAAATACTCCTGAAAACGTATGAGGCTGTGTTAACACTGTGCAATAAGGCTCAAATTAACATTAGTTAATTTAACTCATTCATTCATTCATTTTCTTTTCGGCTTAGTCCCTTTATTAATCTGGGGTCGCCACAGCGGAATGAACCGTCAACTTATCCAGCATATGTTTTACGCAGCAGATGCCCTTCCAGCTGCAACCCATCACTGGGAAACACCCATACGCTCTCATTCACACACATACACTATGGACAATTTTAGCTTACCCAATTCACCTATAGCGCATGTGTTTGGACTGTGGGGGAAACCGGAGCACCCGGAGGAAACCCGCGCGAACACGGGGAGAACATGCAAACTCCACACAGAAATGCCAACTGACCCAGCCGAGGCTCAAACCAGCGACCTTCTTGCTGTGAGGCGATCGTGCTACCCACTGCGCCACTGTGACGCCCTTAGTTAATTTAACTATTAATCTCAATTAATTTTAGATGATGATAATTTATTATTAGTTCCTAATAACATGGTAAAATACTAGTTTTAATCATTTTATTAAATGGAGTTAATAACTAATACATTTTAGTAGTGTTTTTTTTACTAGTATTAACTGTAATCATTTTCTCACTGTTGATTTTAATCCATTAACTAACATATATAATGATACTTTATTGTAAAATGTTACCTGTTGTACTTTATATGTATATACAATAAAGCAATACACTAAGTATTTTTGGTTATTATACACATTAAAGTAACTTTTTGTGCAGCTTAGATCAATATTGTGATAATACTGTATACCTGTCAGGTGTCTGTTCTGTGTTGTGATCATGTGCTCCTTTGTTCTGTTTCCCGCCGTTTCTAATGTTCATTAGTTTTACCTGTGTTCCTCTCCTGTATGTAATCAGTTTAATCATGCCCGTGTGGATTTATACCCCTTAGTTTGTTTCCTTCGTTGTCCGGTATTGTATGTCATTCCTTGTGTCTTCACCCCATGATCATCATTCCTGTGATTTGTCTTCCTGAGTGTTCCTACGTGTGATTCCTGTGTTCCAGTTGTGAGTGTTCTGTTTGTAATAAATCTACGTGTTTTTGATAAACTCCTGCGATCCTGTGCCTTTCTGAGAGACCAGTCGTGACAGAATACCGGACCAAAAACAGTTTGCGGCGTATTTTCCCCCGTTTTTCTTTTTATAGTCTTTTTTGCCCCAGTGTTTTCTTTTCCTTTCCCCCGTGTTCCCATGGACCCCATCTACAGCCCCGAATTTCTTCCCCTCCTGCTGGAGCAGGGGGAAAGCAGCCTCAAGGACCATACAAGATGGTACTTGTTTGTAGCGAATATCACCAGCTATCCGGACGACGTGCTCTGCGTGTTTCTTAACACCAGCTCTAACACCGCTTGCAGAGCATGGTCGTCCGAAGATGGTCCTCGGGGCAATTTCGCCACGAGGAATGGATGAACATTCACCGTCTGTGAGGAGGAAGACCTCGCCAGTGCCACTCCCGACCCAGTGACCAGCCAAACACCACCCATCTGCAGGGAGCGCTTGCCAGAGCCCACCGCAGACAGAGAGCCACCCGCGGTGTACAAGCCATCGCCATCTAGAGCGACAGAGCGGAGTTACACCGAGCAGGAGGAGCTCAACAGACCGTCTGACCAGGTGCGTGGGCCAGCAACATAGCCGAAAGGGGGAGTCCTGGCGGACATCGGCGGATCATGCGAGAGTCTCCCCCCCTCTGCAGATGAGCAACCGCTGGACACTGGGAAGTTACTCATAGACTTCTGTAGCGAAGTCAAGCCCCTTACGCTGTTTCCAGACAGCAAAGATGTATCTCCGCGTCAACTGTTTCCAGACAGTTTCTTAGTTCCTGTATTTCCCGTTGCCCCAAGCTCCAGAGTCGTGAGTGACCCATCCATCCCACCCTCTCCACTCATACCAATGACTGCAGCCAGTCAACCAGCTTCAGCGCTGCTGCAGTCAGCCAGCCCCTCAGCTCGCCCTCAAGCTCCAGAGGTGGAGCTCGCTTTGAGGTGCTGCCTGCCAGCGTTGCCCTCTGGAGGGTGTCGCCCAGCATCAGCTCCTCCAGCCTCCGAGCTACGGACTCCGTCTCGGCCCTTCGACCCTAGGGCTCTGCATTGGCTCACTCCTCCTTCATCTCCGCCGTGGACCGTCAGTCCACCAGCTCCGCCAGGCTCCCTCGTCCCTCCGGCTCCACCTTGGTCAGTCGTCGCCCTTCCTACACCTCTGGACTCCAGACCTCGGCGTCACCTTCGCCCTACGGCTCTCCGTGATCATGTGCTCCTTTGTTCTGTTTCCCGCCGTTTCTAATGTTCATTAGTTTCACCTGTGTTCCTCTTCTGTATGTAATCAGTTTAATCATGCCCGTGTGGATTTATACCCCTTAGTTTGTTTCCTTCGTTGTCCGGTATTGTATGTCATTCCTTGTGTCTTCACCCCATGATCATCATTCCTGTGATTTGTGTTCCTACGTGTGATTCCTGTGTTCCAGTTGTGAGTGTTCTGTTTGTAATAAATCTATGTGTTTTTGATAAACTCCTGCGATCCTGTGCTTTTCTGAGAGACCAGGCGTGACAATACCGTGACGAAAACTTCAGTAATTAATCGCAAAAAGAAAAGTTGATACCGTCATAATGATAAACTTAATTTCAGTATATATTTAATATCTATATATATATATATTAATTATTAGCCCTCCTGTGATTTCTTTTTAAAATATTTCCCAAATGATGTTTAACAGAGCAAGGAATTTTTCACAGTACTTCCTATAATATTTTCTTCTTTTGGTTTAAGCCTTTAAATGTCACTGTAAGCTGAATACTAGTATCTTGAAAAATACCCAATAAAATATGATGTACTGTCATCATGGCAAAGATAAAATAAATCAGTTATTAGAAATGAGTTATTAAAACTATTATGTTAGAAATGTGTTGAAAAAAATCTTCTCTCCGTTAAACAGAAATTGGGGAAATAAATATACAGGGGGGCTAATAATTCTGACTTCAACAGTATGTCTTACCTTATCAATTACGGATGGTAAAGCCTTGTCATCTTCGGTCACTTCAGTAGGCTTTTCACTCTCCTGTTTGGGTGCAAACATGGAGGCCACACGAACCACCGGCAAAGGCACTTCACGAGGAACAAACTTCACCGAGCTCAGCGGCATCGTCCACATCTTGATCTTTTTGAAGGACTTGGTTTTAGCAGAATAACGAGACTCGCAGACAAAAACATCTTCAGGTCGAAAGTTGTCAGGCTGAAGTTTGAAATACTCCTGAAAAAGAAAGAAAAACACATTTATACTGTTGTTGTTTGTTAACAGACATGTAATGCTTATGCTAATTTGTTATGTAATTGAATGATATTACCTTCACAAACATGACGACGCATTTGCCCAGGATTTTACTGACAGGGATTTTGTTGTAATAGTCGCTTTTGAAAACTTCTTTCTCAAGGAACTTGCGTGTAGCGAGGTGAAATGTTTCGTTGGGTCTGTAGAACCAGCAGCCATAAAGCCAGTTCTCTCCTTCATGAAAACACAGATACACACAGTTTAACCGCTACAATATTCTTCAAAATGTTTGAGGTCAGTAAGATAATTCACCAGAAAATGAAAATTCCCCATCATTTTCTCCCTCATTTGGTTTTAAACCGTTTAAACCTCATTCTTCTGTTTAAAGTACAAATGAAATCAAAACTAACCATATTGATTTTGTTAGCTCACATTGCTAGTTTTGTGGTGAACAATTCACCTGTGCGTGTCATTAAGAAAAACCACAATAGTTTGCCCTTGTAATCTTTAATTGAATTCTGAAAATGCACTTCCTGTTTGTTTTCAGTTCAATTCTCAGATTAGGTCTGTCTGAGGTAGTGGGCGTGGCTAACATACTTAACCCCACCCCTCCAGCTGTCAGTTGTTGACAACAAACAGAAATGGTGAGGAGGAGGAGTCTGTTAGGTTGTAATAACTCTCCCCAAACCATTTTCCAGATCTTTCTGAATGAAATGCCTTCTTTACTACATCCAATCAGCTCGCAGTAGAAAAAACAAGCCACGCCCACTGTTTACTCATTTAATATTCTGTTTCTCTAGGAACTGCATCACCATACAAAAAAAAAAAGGGTCGCAGCTTTCGGTTCATGTGGACTTTAAAAAGAAGAATATAGCAACTGCACTTTCTGAAAATGTAGTACCTGCATCGTCCTGCCAGAGGCGCTCTATGCAGACGATGTGTGGCTGCAGGTCTGGCTCGGTCGGCTCCACATACACGTAGTCGCCCACGTGGTACATGTTGTCCTTGAAGCTGCAGTCCTGGCTGTAGTTGCGCTGCAGGGCTCCCTGCCATCCTCCACCCGCCGTGTCCTCACTCTTTTCTGCCTCTGCAGGTCAAAACATTGATAATGACCAGCTGTTTGCACCACAACACATAATAACTCCTTTATTTCAGAGTTTATATGCAATCAAAGTGACAGACTATCATAGAGTGTAACATGAATATAAAGTAAATGTACATTACACTAGTATTAAAGGGATAGTTCACCCAAAAATGCTAATTTACTCACTATTAACTCACCCTCAAGCGATTGCAAATCTTCATGGGATTGTTGCACACAAAAAAAGATATTATGAAAAATGTTAGAAACCTCTAATCTATGACGTTCATAGTAGGAAAAACAAATACTATGGAAGTCAATGGTTACAGGTTTTCAGCATTTTTCAAAATATCTTCTTTTGTGTTCAACAGAAAAAAAGAAACTCAAACATTTGTTTGTTACAAGTGAAGGGTGTGTAAATGATGACTTTACTGGCCCAAAAACACACAAAAACTCCTTTATTTTTAGACTTTAAAGGGGTCATGAACTGAGAAACCAAAATTTCCTTGATCTTTAGACATTAAAGAGATCACAGTAATATAAAACATCCTGTAAGTTTCGAAGCTCAAATCTTTCTCATTATTCTAAAATCAGCTTATATTAAAGCCAGTCTGCCAAAAAGGCAGGAAATGAAATGTTCTACACTATGATGTAATAAGATGGCTAAGCCCCGCCTCCGCAGAAGATTGACTCTCACTTCTACTTTACTGCCTGTTTAGCCCTGTTAATATGTTAATATGAACTAAGCCATTCATGAGAGTGTGTTTTGTTATTTTTTTTCTACTTATTAGTTGCGCATCATAACTTTGTTGGTCAGACTATTTGACCTTGACTTGGTGGACGCATATGTATTTATATTATTTTAACTAAACATCATAGTTTATTTATTTCAAAGAACAATTATTGTGTCAAAATACTTAATTGTAGATATATTTAATAACATTAAATTACAATACAGTCATTCATTCATTCATTTTCTTTTCAGCTTAATCCCTTTATTAATCTGGGGTCGCCACAGCGGAATGAACCGCCAACTTATCCAGCATATGTTTTACGCAGCGGATGCCCTTCCAGCTGCAACCCATCACTGGGAAACATCCATACACACTCATTCACACACATACACAATTTAGCTTACCCAATTCACCTATAGCGCATATCTGTGGACTTGTGGGGGAAACCGAAGCACCCGGAGGAAACCCACGCCAACACGGGAGAACATGCAAACTCCACACAGAAATGCCAACCAATTGTACGGTCATATTAATATTAATTAAATTAAATTAGCGTGATAAACTAACAAATGAGCAATGCATTTCTTACAGTATTTTTAAATCTTTGTCAATGTTAGTTAATTATAATAATAATAATAGTACCTTAATGTTAACAGATACATTTTTTCCTCTATATAATTTATTTCATAATTGTTTAAATGAATATTAACAAAGATTAATAAATGCTATACAAGTTTTTCTTCAAAGTTAGTTCATGTTAACTAGTGTACTTGTTATGATGAGACTTGGCTACAAAGGAGGAGTTATTAATAGAGAAAGGTCAGAAGCAGGGGTCAAAACAGAATCAAAACAATTATGGTAAGGGTAATCCAAAAGAGTAATCCAGTGACCAGACAAAAGTCACCGCAGGCGGCAAACAATCATAAAATAACGAATTGTCCGAGAATCAAAACGAGGAAACATGAGTGAATTCCATTACACAAAACACAATACCCCACAATGATGGTATGAATGTGGTGCTTATATAGTGTGTGTAATGTGCTGCAGCTGTGTCAGTGTAACCAGTGTCCAGATTGGTAAACTGTCTTAGCTGTGAAGGTGCAAAGCATGATGGGAGGTGTAGTCCAGGTGAATGGCTGGTGGAGAATAACACATACACTTAATACACAAACACGCTTCATTGAACATGTACACATAGACATCACCTATATACTATATAACTGCAGGTTAACTATGTTTATATATAATAACTTTAACTGTTAAAAGTGTTTAGTAACTAATAAAGTTATGGTAACTAATAACCTTAACTTTTTTCCTAATTTGTTTGTAATGCCATAATGTGAACCTTTCATAAAGCTGCTTTGAAACAATAATAATTGTGAAAATAAATTGTGAAAATAAACTTGAATTGAAATTGAATATTGCTAGAGTGCCCTCTAGTGAGTATAGTGGGCACTCCAGCTGGCACTCGAAAGTCATACTGTAGTTAATGTTAATAATAAAAGAGGCACACTCTTGTAA
>CAIGQV010019164.1:4160610-4195564 GCA_903798115.1 Danio jaintianensis
TGTGTGTGTGTGTGTGTGTGTGTGTGTGTGTGTGTGTGTGTGTTTGAATGGCATGTTCTGTTTATTTCTGAATAAGTGTCATTCGAGCAGTACCTTTCTTCTCCTCCTCTCTCTTGAGCTTGTCCTCCTCATACTCTTTAGGCAGCTTCTCCTTCTTCTCCTTCTCCACGTCGCTGTGCAGATGTTTAATGGTGTAACTGAGGGCCGGCGTGAGCAGGATCTCTCCGTTCTTACACAGCTCGTCTCTGATCCGGATGAAGAACTGCTGGAGCTCCACTGAGTCCTCAAAGATCTCTGAGTCCGTCCTGCCACCAGGAAAACTTTTAACCCTTGTGTACTGTTCAAATGGACTACCCTTTCGTTATGTTCGAGGCTGTTTTTGCCCCATTGACTTCTGTTATAATGACATTTTTGGATTGCAAAGTCTTGACAGCATATAATCATGCATTCTTGATTGTTGGTGGTTTTCCCTGTTGGGAAGAGGTCAAATGTGTAATATTTACTGTTGATCATCAGCTGGCACCATTTACCCTTTAGATAGGCCTGTGTAAAAAAGTTCTATGGAGTACAGTCGATTATAGCAGTGTTTCCCAACCCTGTTCCTGAAGGCACACCAACAGTACGCATTTTCAACCTCTTTCTAATCAAACACACCTGAATCAAGTAGGGCTGGACTGATAAACGATATCATATCAAATTGTGATAAAATTTATGTCGATAACGATGATAAGCTATGGACATTTTTACTCGATATTGATCTAAGAGCCAATCACACAGCAGACATATGCAACAACAGGAATCTGCAATTGTGTTGATATTAGAGATATGCTACGTCCCAGTATTGTTTAGCGAGCTCGATTCACTTTCCCGCCAGCAGTATTTGCTGTTAAACTGTTGTTTATTTTAATGATTTTTAAATAAGTAAAACATTTATGTTTTTATATTTCTGTAATTGTTTATTTTTAGAAAATGCAATAAGTATATTTGTGTACTGTATAAATGCTGTCAGTTACAGTTCTTCACAATATTATATTGTATAAGTATATTACAGAAAATCAGAATCTCCAAAAATTTGAGTAACGTGTGAACTGTTTTTGTTAATAAACAATACTTTAAAATGTTATTTAATGAAACGTCTAATCTTTGTGGCCTCCGTCATTGTTGGGATACTCTTTCAGAGCTGGAAGCATAAACAACTTATATCGAAATATATATCGTTATTGTATAGCGTCACGGTGGCGCAGTGGGTAGCACGTTCGCCTCACAGCAAGAAGGTCGCTGGTTCGAGCCTCGGCTGGGTCTGTTGGCGTTTCTGTGTGGAGTTTGCATGTTCTCCCCGTGTTCGCGTGGGTTTCCTCCGGGTGCTCTGGTTTCCCCCACAAGTCCAAAGACATGCGCTATAGGTGAATTGGGTAGGCTAAATTGTCCGTAGTGTATGTGTGTGAATGAGTCTGTGTGGAGGTTTTCCAGTGATGGGTTGCGGCTGGAAGGGCATCCGCTGCGTAAAACATATGCTGGATAAGTTGGCGGTTCATTCCGCTGTGGCGACCCCAGATTAATAAAGGGACTAAGCCGAAAAGAAAATGAATGAATGAATGAATGAATATCGTTATTATTCAATATGGAAAAGAATTATCGAGATTGCATTTTTGCCATATCGCCCAGCCCTAGAATTAAGTCATCAGAACATCAGAAGAGACTCAAAAACCTGAAATTATTGGGTCAGATAAGGAAGACATTCAAAATATGTACTGTTGGTGTGCCCTCAGGAACAGGGTTGGGAAAGACTGGATTATAGAGTGTGTGCATAAATACAATTACTATGTTTACTATGCTCTGAGAACTGAGCTGTTTATTTTAATTTTCTCAGACATATCAAGGTAAGTGCGCAAAGGTCTCTCTCATACAGACAAACACACACACACACACACGCATACTCCATATAGATGGCACACAATAAGCTTTTTTTGCACTGCAACTGATAATCAACAGCAAAAATTACTAATTTTACCTCTTTCCAACAGAGAAAACCAGCAACAATCAAGAATGCATGATTATATGGTGTCATGGCTTTGAAATTAAAAAAAGTCATTATAATGGAAGTCAATGGGGCAAAAACAGCCACGAACACAACTAAAGGGTAGTCAATTTGCCCAGAGTGTACTGTTAAATTTTTGAACATTTTCAAAGCATTTTCCCAAACTATGTGTCAAAATAAGATTTGTCACCAAAAATTATTCCATTTGCTGAAACACAGAGAAAGTTATGGCCAAATTAAGACTCAAAATCACCTGACACACTCAAAAGAGTTAATGCTAGGGATGCACAGAATATTCGGCCATTGAAAATTTTTGGCCCAAAAGTGCATTTTCAGTTTTCGGCCGAAATACTTTTATCCCTGAAACAACACAGCCGAAACAGTATGTTGTGATGATGCAAACAGAAACCGCAGCTTGCACATGCTTGTCTGAGTGAAGCAGCATGTCTGCGGTGTGTCTATTCCATCTATTCGGATCCTCTACACTTCATCACAACTGTACTTGATCTGCGTAGTAAAGATCATTACTTGAATGCGGAAATGAAGCAGCGTGCAAGCGGAATGATACAAACCGCAATGGATGTAGAGAAACCGAGAGGAAGCAGCGCAGGAGGAGGAGATCAGAGCACAGAAAAAAAGACTCATCTCTCTTTATTAGATGTCTGATATGTGCAGTGAAATCCTGCAAGAAAGTGCCTCAAATAATAACAGGTAGGCTATTATGTTCTGACTTAGGCTACTATATGTGTGACTATCAGATTGTAGCCATATTTCTGCTAGATATTTTTTACATTTGACAAAAATGTTAATTTATGCCCTGGCCTTATTTAAATACACTCTCTCAAATCTTTCTTAAATGTCAGGCAGGCGGCAAGCTCAACCACTCAACAGCTAGATGTTATCTGTCTGAAGTCCCCATCCCCTGAAGTGATAACCCAGTGTTGCAATGTGCTAAATAAATATTTTCATAATTTGCAACTGATTTATTCTTTAAAACTTTAATATTAATTTATTCAATGGCAATGCCTTGATTTTAGTAAGGTTAGTACACAGTCATAGCCATAAATGCAATGGTACTAATAATTGCCATAATTTGTTTTGGTTTTCGGCCTTGGTTTTCTCTTTTTTGGTTTTCGGTTTCGACCAAGAATTTTCATTTCAGTGCATCCCGAGTTAACGCTGCCAACTGATGATCGACAGTAAAAATGACAAATGTTTACCTCATTCCATCAGAGAAAACCACCAACAATCAAGAATACATGATTATTTGGTGTCAAGGCTTTGCAAACAAAAAGCATCATTATAATGAAAGTCAATGGGGCAAAAACAGCCCCGAACATAACGAAAGGGTAGTCCATTTGAACAATACACAAGAGTTAAATCTACTAATTAAGAGTTATACACAAGAGTTAAATCCCTACTAAAAACTTGTTATAACCAGATTTGAGCTGGTACTAAACAACGAAAGAAAGAGCATTACCTGTGCAGGCGTCTGGCTTTCTCCAAAACTTCAAACATTTGGTCCTGGAACACATCTAGTCTCCTGTAACGGCCTTTATCCACATTAGCCCTGATGATCTCAAAGTTCAACGGCGTTTTATCAGAATAGTTGGGATCGACCGCTGGAATCTCGGCTAGTGAATCGCTATAACATCTGCCCTCGTCATCTTGGTGACCGAGAACCGAGACGAAAAGATTGCGGACGAGCTCCTGGATGAGTCGCGCAACATCTGGGACATGAGCATCGTCGCCCCCCTCCAGGTCTCTCCTAGTCTCCAAAAGCACTTTGTGAAGCACCAACGCATCTTTGTAGATCAGCGATTCGGGTTCGTTGTAGGTGCAAGCGTTGTTGAACATCAGCACCAGGTCTTCCACCAGAGCATCCACGTCCTGGTATTTGTTGGCCAGCATGTGGCTCTTGATCTTCTCCATGTCTATGGGTTTCTTGATGGCCACGTAGTAATCCGGAAGCTCTGCACGGGACGGCAGACGGAGGAAGATTGTGCTCAGACGCCGTCCGCGCTTGTCGGTGTAGTTCTTCACCACTTCATAGAGTTCATTGAGCTTCTGTTGCAGAGGGGTTAGATACTTGGACTTTTTTGGAGAGATGCCACTCTTCCCTAGAAAAAGAGCAGTGTGCTGTGAGCAGTGTTGGGCTAGTTACTTCAAAAAAGTTATTAATTACTAATCTAGGCCCACATGGAATCTGCGTGTGCAGAAATATGCCTATTTCCGAACCTATCATACAGTGGCTGAGAGAACTTAAAGGTGCAGTATGTAAATTTGACACTCAGTGGTTGAACTAGGTATTGCACTCCTGGTTCAAAACACATTTTCACTTGGACCTCCACTGACAACTCCACGCAAGTGCAGGTTGCCAGATTTACGATACGAACCTAAAGGCTGATTTAGGGCTGAGTTAAATCGTGTTGTAAATAAAAGCAACGGCACATGATAGAAGGAATATTTTCCATATTACAAGGAGTTTTTGTCCTAACCAACACCTGGAATATATATTTTAGAAACGGCTTCTATTTCTTGCAGCTGAACAACAGAAAACTGACAATGATCACCTCAGGTACACCTCATGTGCTTTATTCAGTGTTAAATGCTAATAATGTGAGTTTGAATGCCATTTTACGTGACATTTATTGCCATACTACTGAAAGCAGCAGCAGATAGTTCACCTCAGATCTTGAAAATAAAATAAACCGTGTAAAATTGAACTTTAGAATTGTGACTCAGTGGAACCCAACACATATCAGTGATTCAGCATGTACATTTAATAATGTTAAAGAGGTTTAATATGTATTAATTAGATTATAAACCTTACCATTTCATTGGACTGCAGTGAGTGCACATATATGCTGTGCTTCTGGTGCAACAGCCAAACTGCTTGTCACTGCAAATCTCGTCACGTAGCGTGTTGTTAGGACACGGAGTAACCTGCTTATCTAATGTTTACGTTTGTAATATTTATATTTTTTTCCTCATGTGGAACTCTGAATCTGCGTCTCATTTCGGAGTCTGCTACTGTTCACCGGAGGTCGCATTTCAGTCGTGGACACACACTTTGAGAGCCTTCCTGACTGAATGAATCAAATACACGGTTTTCCACCAAGGCAACCCGGATGCTGAAATATAATTGGCTAAACTGGCATTGGGCACTGGCATAACTCACATTTTCAAAGAAGAATATCTGACTTTGGCATTGTTTTTCAGATAAACAAGAATGTTCACTTAGCATGTTTCTTAAATATCTGCAAACATATTATGGTATTTTTATGCTTTAGAAAAATCTAAAACTTACATACAGCACCTTTAACGTGCTGTAGTATAAGGAAAAACATGCAATTACAAAAAATGCCAGTAAATTAAGAAAAGATCCTCATCGGTTGGAGAGCATACCTGTTGCAAATCCTCACAATGCAAACAACGCACGTTTTCTTTGTCTGCATTGTGAGAAAATGCAGCACATTTTTTTTATGTGTTTGCGTTGTATGGATTTGCAAAACGTATGCTGTCCAACCGAGGAGGATCTTTTCTTAATTTGCTGATGTTTTTTGTAATTGCATACAGTATGTTTCCTTAAATTACAGCACGTTAAGCTCTCTCGACCACCGTACTATCATTCAATCATTTACATATGTAAATATGTGTACTGTAAATTTATATTTATTCAGTTTTTAATTAACTAACATTAATATTGAATAATATGCAAATGTTTACATGATATATGCACAATGCAGTTTGTAAAGTCATATTTTTTGTGTTTTAGTAGACATGTTAATTTAATGTGTTCATTTTTTAGTTACTATACTCTGAAAATCATTCTGCATAAACCCACAGATTTTGTACAAAGTTCTGCACAGAAATAGCCAAACATATCATAACAGTAACGATAACATAACATAACAGTAACTCAATTACAGTAATTCACTTTACTTGATATACTATTTCAAATCTAAATGCATAGACAATATAAATTCATCTTTTAATTGTTTATATTTGAGACAAGCAGGACCTTTTAGCGTTACTAAAATTGTAATTCAAACATTCCAAAGTAATGACACCATGTTTCATACATTCCATATACTGTCATAATTTTCTCACTAAATTCATTGTTTCTTAAGAGTGTTCAGATGTCTCGATGAATGTAACCTTCTTTTGCTTAAAAAAATTGAAATATTAGGCAAAATAAATTCGTATTCGGTTACTCTGCTTCTCTGAATTGATTAATCCAGAACTGTTCAATTTATTTACAGTATTTAAAGCAAGCACATTATAGGTAACTGTAATTAAATTACCTAAAATTGAAAAGTAATCCCTTACTTTACTTTTTTTCCTGGAAAATTTATCTAATTACAGTAACTAGTTACTTTGTAACTAATTACACACCCAAAACGGACAGCAAGTCACAGCTTCTACTAAGCGGATTAATGGTATGCAATGAAACATGCAAAAAAGACTTTTAAAGGCTACCTATTATGCCCCTTTTTTACAAGATTTCAAATAAGTCTCTGATGTCCCTAGAGTGTGTATGTGAAGTTTCAGCTCAAAATACCACTCAGATATTTTTTTATAAGTCTTTGAAACTGACCCTTCTGGGCTTTGATCCAAAATGTGTTGTTTTGGTGACTGTCGCTTTAAATTCTAATGAGATTTAGCTCTTTTCAAAAGAGGGAGGAGCTACAAATGCATATGCCTCAGCTAATGAGCTAATGAGAGAGAGATTGTCACTAATGGGCAGGGCTTTCCGCCTCTGATGACACGTACAAAGGGTGAATGTCAACCAAAGTGTTTCTGCAGACTGTTTTTATGAAGTGTGATTATAAAAAAATAGAATTAATAAATTTTTACCATTAGAGCCTGGCTGTATTCACACACTGTTGCCACACAACTGTGTTTAAACCCCTTATAAAAGTGATTTTTGCATAACAGGTGCCCTTTAAGGTGAATCTTTTTTATGTTAAAATATAACATGAAACGTACTAATTTTTAGCTTGGGTGCAACGATCTCGTCGTCATCCGGCGGGGGTCCGAGCTCCTTCCGCTTTTCTCGTAATATCTTCTCCAGAATGTTGGCATCATTGTAAATCTAGAGTCAAACCAGATAACAGCTATGACAATGCATGCTATATGGTATTTCCACGCTTATTATTAACCCTTAAAACTCACGCGAGAGCCTTCTTCGTTGTAGTGGCGTGCATTACGGAACATCAGCTTCATGTCCTCCATCATGGAGTCCTCGTTGGGGTACTTATCCGAGCGGATGTTGTGCTCTATGATCCTCATGTCCATTGGCTCCAGGATGATCTTGTAGTAGTCTGGATAGTCTTTTTTGGAGGGTTTGACCATGAAGAGGTCGCAGAGTCTCCGGCCTGTGCCCATCTCTCGAGTCTCTGCCACCGAAGCAAACAGAGCCTTCATGCGGTTCTTCTTCGTGTTCTTCTTATGGCTGCCACAGGGGAACATCTCTCATGAATTGTAATGGTTTGGGGCTGTAATAAACTCCAGACATATCCAACTTTTTCCTACACCACATTATGCTTTACTTGAATTAAGGGAGCAACAATTAGTGATTTGTTCTTCAAAACGGTGTACAGTGAGGTGTCTTTATTCTTCTTAAAGTTCATGCATATTAAAAGGCAACTTATTAGAATTCAGGGTTTCTGCAGGTTTCACCAAATCAAATTTAAGACATTTTAAAGACCTTTTTAAGACCAAATGCTAAAGATTTTTTCTAATGGCATGGTTGGGCCAATGTAAAAGATGTTAACTTGCCTCATCGAAACAATTTTAATTTAGTTAATTCTTAACCACATATTTTAAATGTGTCAAAACAAGCAAAATCTAGTTAAAATATTTACAAGTTTAAAAAAACTGTGATAAACAAAATTTATGCCCAACAGTCTGTCTAAAATACATGGAGATTTTTTTTAACAAAAGTTATCGTAAGAAAGATAATTACACCATATTGGTAAATTTGTTAAAAGTTTTATTGAGTTGGCGCCAATGTTGCAGTTGTTAGCGCGTCGACACATGCACTCCAGTGCTCACGACGACCCGAGTTCGATTCCCGCCTCATGGTCCTATGCCGATCCTTCCCTCTCTCTCCTCCCCATGCTTTCCTGTCAATACTCTACTGTCCTATCCATTAAAGGTGAAAACCCCCCAAAAATTATAATAAAAAAAAGTTTTATTGAGATGGATTATTGGTTATTGGTCGGCCCGATTGGGTAACTTTACATAGGCAGAAAAAAATTAAGACCTGTTTAAAATGAAGACCTACAACACAAAATTCCAGTAAATTTAAGACCTTTTAGGGCCTAAAATTTTGCTTTTGAAATTTAAGACTTTTTAAGACTCCGCGGACACCCTGGAATTGTAAAGATTCACAAAAAGCATGCACATTAATCTTAAATTGGTGCTCAGCCAAACAGAAAGAAGTACAAAAAATATATTAAAACTATGTTAGATATATATATATACACAGACACACTCAGCGGCCACTTTTTTAGGTTTACAGAGAATGGTCAGAAAAAGAGAAAATATCCAGTGAGCGGCAGTTTTGTGGTTGCAAATGCCTTGTTGATGTCAGAGGTCAGAGGAGAATGGCCAGATTGGTTCCAGCTGATAGAAAGGCAACAGTAACTCAAATAACCACTCGTTACAACCGAGGTATGCAGAAGAGCATCTCTGAACGCACAACACGTCCAACCTTGAGGCAGATGGGCTACAGCAGCAGAAGACCACACCGGGTGCCACTCCTGTCAGCTAAGAACAGGAAACTGAGGCTACAATTCACACAGGCTAGCCAAAATTGGACAATAGAAGATTGGAAAAACGTTGCCTGGTCTGATGAGTCTCGATTTCTGCAGCGACATTCAGATGGTCAGGTCAGAATTTGGCGTCAACACCATGAAAGCATGGATCCATCCTGCCTTGTATCAACGGTTCAGGCTGGTGGTGGTGGTGTAATGGTGTGGGGGATATTTTCTTGGCACACTTTGGGCCCATTAGTACCAATTGAGCATCGTGTCAATGCCACAGCCTACCTGAGTATTGTTGCGGACCATGTCCATCCCTTTACAACCACAGTGTACCCATCCTCTGATGGCTACTTCCAGCAGGATAACGCGCCATGTCATAAAGCGTGAATCATCTCAGACTGGTTTCTTGAACATGACAATGAGTTCACTGTACTCAAATGGCCTCCACAGTCACCAGATCTCAATCCAATAGAGCACCTTTGGGATGTGGTGGAACGGGAGATTCGCATCATGGATGTGCAGCCGACAAATCTGTAGCAACTGTGTGAAGCTATCATGTCAATATGGACCAAAATCTCTGAGGAATTTTTCCAGTACCTTGTTGAATCTATGCCACAAAGGATTAAGGCAGTTCTGAAGGCAAAAGGGGGTTTAACCCGGTACTAGTAAGGTGTACCTAATAAAGTGGCCGGTGAGTGTATAAATACGTATGTATAAAAAAAAACAAAAAAACCCCCACTAAACTAAGACTTGTCATGGCATCTATATAATGCAGCTCTCTGGTCATTTGTAGTGCTTCTTTTATCCAAATTTGTTGTACATGTAAATATAGTTTCCTAATGACATAAATGTACCTTTTGCGCTTGGTGCTGCCGCCATCAGACATAGTAGATGAGAGCATACTGTCGCCATCTTCATCATCTCTCCTCGTCAGCTCTTTCCTCTTCATCTGAACACACATATACACATAAACAAAGAAAAGACATAAAGCGGCTTGATACGATGTCAAGCACTGGTGGAATGTTAAGCCTTTAAATGTCACTTTAAGCTGAATACTAGTGTCTTGAAAAATATCTAGTCAAATATTATGTGCTGTCATCATGGCAAAGATAAAAGAAATCAGTTATTAGAAATGAGTTATTAAAACTATTATGTTTAGAAATGTGTTGAAAAAAATCTTCTCTCCGTTAAACAGAAATTGCGGTTAAAAAATATACAGGGGGGCTAATAATTCTGACTTCAACTGTATGTGATCATCATTTACTGTTCAGTGAAGAAATATCACATTCACAATCATTATTTTACCTGCAATATATGCTGCAGCTTCAGCACGCGTTTGTAGATTTGAGAACTAGGCACGTTGTATCGCTTTGCGTTCTCGAACATCCGGTTCAGGTCTGTGTCGATCTGCTCCACACTTTCATACTCATTATTCTTCATCTTACTCCTGGAGGAAAAAAATGAAGATGAAGTCTGTCATCATACAGAGCCTATAGAAAACCCTTCATACCCCTTTCAAAAAAATGACTTAATTTGTCCTACATCCTGAAATCAAATCACATTCCAAATAACTTTTGAAATGTTTTTGTAGCCTTCACTTATCCTGCGCCTTTCTACAACTTCATCCCAAAGCTCTTTTGAAAGGTATAGATTTTCACAGACTACGATGATTTTCTATAGGCACTGTATGTTCAGAATAGCCGCGTTTCCACTGTCTCGCCTAAAGCGAGAGTGCCAGTGCGAGCCAGGGCCAGTCGCGTTTCCACAGTCACTTCCGGGAGCTGATCGGGCCAAAATGGGGCTTCCTCAGGGCTTCCTTGATGCCAACAGTCGGTCAGCGAGTAAACAAATATACTGAATGAAAATACATAGGCCTATGCGTATAAACATATAATCTAATTATGTACAGTAACGTGTAATTTGTTTGCTTCGGTTGTCTCCTTTTTAATCGTTTCGTGATGATGCGATGGTGTGCTTTATCTGCCTGATTCTGATTTGACTTTCTTCTTCCCGCTGAACTGGGCAGGTTGTGTGACGTTTGATTCGGGGGACGTTCCTGGCGTGAGGTTTGCGTGCTGCGCTGCGAGCTATTTGCCCAACAGTGGAAACGCGACATGATTTCAGCCTCACTACTCAAGCTCCTGGGCTATTGGCCCGGCCTGGCCCGATAAAAGCCCTGGCTCGCACTAGCCCGACAGTGGAAATGCAGCTGTTGAAGAAGATGCACCACTGTTAGTTCAAAATGCTGCTGCAAGCCAAAAGACATGACCACATCACACCAGTCAAACGCTCTTTGCACTGGTTGCCTGTGCACTTTTAAAACTTTTCTCTTGGTTTTTAAATCACTAAATGGCTTGGCACTTACTTATCTGTCAGATCTGTTGACTGAACATCAGTCTCTTCGATCATCAACTAAGTCGAGGCTGAAATGCAGGGGTGACCGTGCTTTCGCAGTAGCTAGTCCTAGATTGTGTAATGCTCTGCCCCTCTGTGTTAGATCTACATCATCTCTGTCTCGTTTTTAAATCATTTTATCAGTGAGAATTGTTCGTTTTAGCTATCATTTAGGTCTTTCTTTTTGTCATTTGTATTGTGCGCCACATTGGTCAACCTTTGATTGTGTTTAATAGTGCTTTTAATAGTGCTATATAATAGTTAGCACTGTTGCCTCACAGCAAGAAGGTTGCTGGTTCGAGCCTCGGCTGGGTCAGTTGGCATTTCTGTGTGGAGTTTGCATGTTCTCCCCGTGTTGGCGTGGGTTTCCTCCGGGTGCTCCGGTTTCCCACACAGTCCAAAGACATGCGCTATAGGTGAATTGGGTAAACGAAATTGCCCATAGTGTATGAGTGTGTGTGTGAATGTGAGAGTGTATGGGTGTTTCCCAGTACGGGGTTGCGGCTGGAAGGGCATCCACTGCGTAAAACATATGCTGGAATAGTTGGGGGTTCATTCCGCTGTGGCGACCCCTGATAAATAAGGGACTAAACTGAAGGAAAATGAATAAATTGACATTGACACTGTGGTCCGAGTGTACCGAATCTGCTGGAGTGAGACTGGATGGCCGATCTGCTGGAAGTAGTCAGGATAGTCTTTCCGGGATGGCAGCTGGAAGAAGGGCTCAGCCAGGAGCTGCCCCTGACTGTTCCTGACGCCTCGCACCGCCTCATACATCTGGAAGATCGGGTTACTCATGTCCATGCTGGAGTGGATGCTCTCGGCCTCTGATTCGACCTCATCGTAATGAACAGAGCCTTAGGAAACATGGATTACACAGTCATTAGTTTACACACACTGAACACTTTATTAGGTACAGTTTCTGAAATATTCAGACTCTTAAATATTTTTATTTTCTGATTGTACAATATAAAACCCTTAAATGGTTAGTTTACCCAAAAAATGTTAATTACGTTATTAAATACTCTCACCGTCATGTCTTCCAAACATCAATTAAGATATATTATGTTTATCTATACACAGTGCTCAGCATAATTGAGTACACCCCATTTTGAAAATGAATATTTTTATTCATTTCTCAGTGAATATAGGTCATATATTGTGGTGCATTTGAACAAAACAGATTTATTAAACGGATATATTTATTCAAATAATATTTTAGTCACCAAACATCTTTAGAAATAGAAAGATTATACATTTAAATTCATGCCACATATTGCGAAAAACTACAAAACTAAACAAACTACAAAATGTCAACATAATTTAATAATTTTTTTGTTTCTCTTTAATTTTGCTCTTTTTAATTTGTTTATTTCATATTTTTATCTAACATATAAATTTGGGTGTACTCATTTTGGACCGTTATCATAAGTTATTTTGTTAGATAAGCTCCAGATGTGGCTTCAGTACTGACTAATCTAATGTATATGCACAAACATAATATTGTAGAGCTTCCTATAGAAAATATGAATTTAAATAAGGGATTTGTGAGGGGTGGGCTCATATATGTTGAGCACTGTATATATTTTAGATGAAATCCGAGAGCTCCCTCATCCTCCACAGACAACAATGGACTGATATTTTCAGAAAAGAAAAAAAAACTGTCAAAACATGAAGAGTTCAGATGCAAAAGCCTCTAAGTGGCATCTAAAATGTTCTTCAAAACTAAGCAATTTTCTCAGGCTCCTATGTGTAGGTTCAGTAATGTTACTTTTATGGCAAAGAAAAGGTTATTTTCATTGTCTTTAACATGAAATAACTAAAAATAGATGTAGGAGGCTAAGAAAAATGCAAATTTTAGGAGGAAAATTCAGACGGCACTAAAGCTGCATTTACACTGCAGATCTTGATGGTCAATGCCGATTTTGTGACAGTATCCAATTTTTTTGATGACCGGCTTACATCATCTTTTAAAAGTGACTCGTATTCAATTGTCTGCATTTACACAGCACACGGCAAAGACGCAATGACCAGGAAAAAAGAGCCGGCGCTGACTGACAACTGATAATAAAAGAGCGCCCTTTTCTCCGTTCCTGTATTTAATGTGTTCGCAGGGTTTAAATTTAAAAAAATTCTTTTTGACAAGTTGTTTTACTATAGTTTATGACAGAAAAGTTCTCATTTGGCCATCTTCTTTTATTCTAGGCTTTTTTTAAACCAGTAGGAATTTTAATGTAAAGTCCATGGCATGATTTATGCACGTGATCTATGCAATAGTTTTATATTAGTTTATATTGGTTGCGTGGCGGATATTGCGCTCTCTCACTCTCTCTCGTTAACATGCTTAAATACTTGTGTTACATGACAATATAAAAGCTTTTTTAGTCCTTGTGTATGAGATTTAAGGTTTGCGACTGTGCTGAAGACTGTTCCGACTGTTCAGACTTGACGTCATACACTACGGTTTTTAATGATGCGCGACTCGCATTGACAGGTGAAAATCCGATTTACCTGCTTACACTGCAGACACGAGGGCACGGATCGGATTCATATCGGATTCACAGCGGAATGAACCGCCAACTTATCCAGCATATGTTTTACACAGCGGATGCCCTTCCAGCTGCAACCCAGTACTAGGAAGCATTCGTCGCCAATTTCTTTTCTTCCACATCAGGTCACTGTGCACATTTACTATGGAGACTGTGACGTATTGCCACTAAAATTAGTAGCGCAACACAAAAATGTTATATTGCCCATAGTAAGCGCGCACCATGATCTGATGAAGTCATTTTTGCTGTTTTTTGGTGCATAAAATTGTTCTTGGAGCTTCGTATGATTACAGTTGAACCACTGAAGTGATATTGAAAGTTTTTGGTTCTTTTTCTGGACTTTAAATGTCTCAGGACCGTTGCTGTCTATGGCGGATGAGGGCGCTCTCACATATCATCTAAAATATCTTCATTTGTATTCTGAAGATCAATGAACGTCTCGGAGGACTGGCAATTATACTTGTCTTGATGCATGGAATTATCAGATGTAAACAAGTTCTCTTAGATCCTCGGTTATTGGTTTATTTATTGGTCATTGTAATCTTTCTTCAAGTTTTTTGTTAAAGTGTCTTGGTTATTTTGTAAAACACTGTTCTATTAGCAACAAAAAATCTAAACAAAAAACTTCATGAATCATTCTGTAATTTTAATCTCCACTGATGTCATTGTCTTAAACGGCATTATTTTATTCAGGTATTGTTATGCATGAGGTACCGGTCAGTATGGCGTCCTCTTCACTCTCTGAACCGTACTGTAAAGCTGTAGTGATGCAGGAGAGTCTGTCTCCCTGTGCAAACCTTCTGTTCCTGTTCACAAACACCACAGAACACAATAATGTGTGATATTTTACATATTATAAATGTTTATGGTCTTTTAGAAATTAATAGCTTATGCATATGTATTATTATTGAAATCATGTGGACACAGTGCTGATATTATATTGGCAAAATCTATCGTAAAACTAATTGCAATTTAATAACTATATTTTAAAGAGATTATATAACATTACATTGTATCGTATTATATTGTATCGTATCGCATCGTTTTATATTATATTATATTATATTGCATTACATTGTTTCGTATCATATTGTATCGTATCGTATCGCATCGTATCGCATATATCTTAAAAATGTTTATGTTTTTTAGAAATTAAAAGCTTATGCATATGTATTATTATTAAAATTATGTCGACAGAGTGCAGATATTATATTGGCAAAATCCATCGTAAAACAAATGGCTATTTAATAACTATATTTAAGAGATTATATTGCATTATATTGTATCGTATCATATTGTATCGTTGTCAGGTGTCTGTTCTGTGTTGTGATCATGTGCTCCTTTGTTCTATTTCCCGCCGTTTCCTAATGTTCATTACTTTCACCTGTGTTCCCCTCCTGTGTATTATCAGTTTCATTAGCCCATGTGTATTTATACCCCTGAGTTTGTTTCCTTCGTGATCCGGTATTGTACGTCATGTCATGTTGTCGTCACCCCATGATCGTCATCCCTGTGAGTCATCTTCCTGAGTGTCCCAGTTCTGTTTGTAAATAAATCTACGTGTTTTGATAACTCCCGTGTTTCGTGCCTTTGTGGAAAGCAGTCGTGACAATCGTATCGAATCGCAACGTTTTATATTATATTATATTATATTATATTACATTACATTGTTTTGTATCATATTGTATCGCATCGTATCGCATATATAATAAAAATGTTTATGGTCTTTTAAAAATTAATAGCTTATGCCTATGTATTATTATTAAAATTATGTGAAAACAGTGCAGATATTATATTGGCAAAATCCATTGTAAAACAAAGTGCAATTTAATAACTATATTTAAGAGAATATATTAAAATACATTTTATCGTATCGTATCGTATATTATATTGCTAAAATCAACTGTAAAACAACTAGCGATTTAACAACTATATTTAAAAGATTATATTACATTACATTGTATTGTATCGTATTGTATCCTATCGTGTTGTATCGTATCTTAAATTATATTGATAAAATCAACTGTAAAACAAATAGCGATTTAAAAAATATATTTAAAAGATTATATCACATTACATTACATTGTATTGTTTGATATCGTATCATATTGTATTGTATCCTATCGTATCGCATCGTATTGTATCCTATCGTATCGTATTGTATCCTATCGTATCATATCGTATTGAATCGTATCGTATTGTATCCTATCGTACCGTATCGCGTCGTATCGTATTGTATCGTATCATATTGTATCGTATCATATTGTATCATATCATATATATAAATTAAATATATTTACATATTATTATTATTGTTATAAATAACAGATCTTACTATTACAAAAATGTGTTGTGGTAAAATGTAATCCTTAACTTTCCCTGATCCTGACAACTATATAATATTCATTCATTCATTCATTTTCTTTTCGGCTTAGTCCCTTTATTAATCTGGGGTCGCCACAGCGGAATGAACCGCCTATATAATATAATATAATATAATAAAGTGCGTAAACATGCTTCATAACACTTACCTGATCCTGATGCTGCTTTTAATAGGCTCAGAATGTTCGAGCTCCAGTTTTTTCTGCGCAAAGACCTTTTTGATTGTGTTCGCATCCTGGAAATTCACGTTTAAATTATATTTATAAGCATACTACATTTTGCATTATATAAATTACAACAAGCTAAACAGTGGAAGTCTAATCATTATATAAATCGTATACAGAAATGTCAGTGACACGTTACTTTAAACACTTGTGATCCGGGTTCATTGTAGGTTTTGGCATTTTTGGCTAACAAGTCAATGTCTTTAGCCATATGGTTTACACTTTTATAGTAGCACATCTAGAAAAAAATACATAAATTTGGTGTAAATCAGTGATAAATAGTGATACTGTATATTATGCTGCAAAATAATATGATCATAATACCTGTATTCGGTGTGCAATGATCTTCAGATCGATTGGTTCTTTAATAATAGCATAATAATCTGGATATTGCTGGAAAAAGAATGAATATTTATTAATATATAATATTGATTTGTTTGTGTATGTGCATAAATTAAACTGAAAAGCTACCATTTTAGAGGGAAGTCTCTGGAAAAGTTCGCTAATAAGGCGGCCGTGTTCAGTGTAGGTCAACACAGCATCCAGGAGCATTCCAAGAACTTCCTTAAGGCTCGACACAGACTGTAAAAGCAAAACAAGCCACATATTAATCACATTTGTATCCACATTTTTCTGTGTTTTAAAAGCTGGGTACAATGAGGTGTCATTATTTTCCTCAAACCAGAAGTGTAACCCATACATTTGACGTGCAGTGTCAAATGTACGGGTTAGAAGATGTGTATGTGGTCTGACCTCCTCCTCTGTGGCTCCTCCGGGGTTCTCCTGTGGGTCGTCATCATCATCATCTTCATCATAGTCTCCTCGCTGCACAAACTCGTTTTTGGTACGAATATACAGATCCCACAGTTTACAAGCCGCTCTGTATTCTGGAGTTTCTGGCTGCACAACAACACAAAAAGAGATTTCAGGTTTTATTTTCATTGATTCATTCATTCATTTTCCTTCGGCTTAGTCCCTTTATTTATCAGGGGTCACCACAGCGGAATGAACCACCAACTTGTCCAGCATATGTTTTACGCAGCGAATGCCCTTCCAGCTGTAACCCAGTACTGGGAAAACACCCATACACACTCATTCACACACATACACTACGGCCAATTAAGCTTATTAAATTTACTTATAGCGCATGTCTTTGGACTGTGGGGGAAACCGAAGCACCCGGAGGAAACCCACGCCAACACGGGGAGAACATGCAAACTCCACACAGAAATGCCAACTGACCCAGATGGGACTCGAACCAGCGACCTTCTTGCTATGAGGTGACAGTGCTAACTGTGCTAATTGGGTAAGCTAAAATGTCCGTGGTGTATGAGTGTGAATGAGTGTGTATGGATGTTTCCCAGTGATGGGTTGCAGCTGGAAGGGCATCCGCTGCGTAAAACATATGCTGGATAAGTTGGCGGTTCATTCCGCTGTGGCGACCCCAGATTAATAAAGGGACTAAGCCAAAAAGAAAATGAATGAATGAATGAATGAATAAATAGACCCGTGATAGCGCTGGTGTCTTTAGACCTGTGACGGTGCTGGTGTCTTTAGTATCACATAACAATTCAGTTCTCAATTTAAAAATCTGATTTCATCCCCAAGAAACAATTCTAATTCATATACATGTTCAAATTAATTTTGGCTGCCTAATATGTTTGTGAAAACTAATATGTTTGGTTTTTCTTCTAAGAAATCCACATTTTGAATACATTATTCAACATGAACAGATGCATTACACTCAAGAGTGTCAGCAAAGACATTTATATTATTACAAATGATTTATATTTAAAATACATGTTGTTATTCCAGGGACGCCCATGCATATTTCAAGAAGACAATGCAAAACCACATTCTGCACACATAACAAAGTCCTGACTGTGGAGGAAGATGATACAGGTACTTGACTGGCCTGCCTGCAGTCCCGACCTGTCTCCAATAGAGAATCTCTAGTGCATTTTAAAGTGCAAAATGCAACAACAAAGACCCCGTACTGTTGCCCACCTTAAGACTGGTTTGCAGGAAGAATGGGACAAAATTACACCTGAAACCCTTCATCACTTAGTGTCTTCAGTCCCTAAACGTCTTTTTAAGTGTTTAAGTGAAAAGGAATGGCAACATTACAAAGTGGTAAATGCTTTACTGTTTCAACTTTTTTTTTAAATGTGTTGCAAGAAAAAAATAGGAATACACATTAAATATTGTTTGTTGTATTGTCTGCAATGAAATACAAATCAAAGTAAGATTTATCACTTCTTAATCACTTCTTTCTTTTTTATTTGCGTTTTACATACTGTCCCAACATTTTCTGATTTGGGGTTGTATAATATGAGCCATTATTTATTATTAACTAACCAAGCAGATCATGCGACACTGAAGACCAAAGTAATGATGCTAAAAATTCAACTTTGACTGCAAATGAATAAATTACATGTTTAAAAATATTAAAGCAAAACAAAAAAACACTACTTTTAAATTGTAATAATGTTACAGAATTAGCCTCGGTGAGCATAAAGAGACTTGTAATGACTTCAAACCTTTGAATGGTAGTGTGAGATAGTGATACGTACTTTGTAGTATGTCTTGGCATTATTAAATAAGAGCTGAAAGTCGCTTGTGAGCTGCTCAACATCATCATACTCCTCCATCTTCAGCTTCTGCTGGATCTTCATCATGTCAATGGGCTGCGACACCACGTCATAGTAATCTGGCTGATTCCTGTTGGGAGAAAAATGTAAAATTTGTATTTACATTTACATTTAATATTTCATATTTAAACATATTTGTGTGCTGCATCCCTGTGTGTGTAATAAGCAATGAGTACATGCGTACCGGCATAGGCGCGTAACACTAACGCACTCTTTAAATAACAAATTAAAACTCTGACTTTAAAAACAAATAAAAAACAGTTGACTTTAGAGCAGATTTTAGTTGGTCAATGGTGCGATCTACAGTAGTCAACATTTAAAGTGGTTCAAAAGTTCCCATCAAATTTGTCCTAAAACTTCTGAACAACACCAAACCACTAAACCCAAGTGGTTGCAAACAATTTATATGGGCTGAATTTAAAAGACACAGTGGCGCAATAAGGCGCAAGGAATGTAGGGCGTGATTTGTTGCTATTTTCAAATGTGCGCAGGTTACATTTTCACGTTTTGCGCTGCGTTGTTTAAATAGCAAATGCATTTGCTCCACTCTGTGCACTCATGGGTGTGCTGGTCTGAAAAGGAGGTGTGTTGAGGCGCATTGTTGGTGTGTTGCTATTTTGAGGAGCTGAAATAGACCGCGCCATTGACCAACTAAAAGCTGCTCTGTATTAGTTAGGCGCCTATAAGCGTGTCCAAAACACGCGTGCACATTGCTTAATACACACAGGATGTACAGCAACACACAAATATCTTTACATATGAAAATAATAAAATGATTAAAATGTTACAAAAATTATTATTTTCTACATAAATATAAAAACCACTGCCTCCATGCCTTCTTCACCTCGGGGGGGCTTTTTTCAGTTTATTCATGACTATGTGCATTAGTATAATGTTATAATTATTATTAGCAGTATTATTTATTATATGCATATTTATATTTGATTTAATAAAAACAAGTCTAGATTTGTCTACCTGTGGGGTTTTGGAGACGTCTGCATCACCATATGGGGCATAAGAACAGGACGTGTGTTTGGATATAACTCAGTTTTCTGACCACTCTTCATTATTATTGTTCATTTATTCGTTTGCTGGAAATTAGAACTGAATTTAGAAATAGTTTTGAAACAAATCTTTGTGCTTAACAAACGAAATTAAATATGTAGGCTAATGGATGTCTTTAGTGGAGTGAGTTTCCACCGTTTTCTTACTCCACGAAAGTAAAGGAGTAAAGTAAAGAGTAAAAGTAAAGTAAAGAGGCTGAATGGAGGAGGCTTGTTCTTTATCCTCGTGCTGCAGATGCTCTGTTTAACTGTTTTCTCGCTAGTGAAGCGTTCAGTTTTTCCATTACGCCATATAAATAGCAAATGCGCCATGGCGCGACGCAACTGACTCTTAAAGGGAATGGGAGAGGAGACTCTGATTGGTTTAATGCACATTATGCTCAAAACACACCCATAACTCATTAAGAGAATAAGCACAACCCTGTTAGACCATGTGCCGGAGCGCAAACCATATTTTTCCGTCCTTAAAATAGAAAAAGTGGATTCAGACACACCCTTAATGCTTAGACTTTGCGCCTAGATCATTAAAATAGAGCTCATTAAGTTGAACATTACTAAATTTAATTTGTTTCTTTAAATTCAGCCCATATAAATTGTTTACAACCACTTACCTTCAAACAATTTAATAAATCTAATGAATCATTTGTTTTTCAGTGTAGCTGGTTAGATCTGTAACGTGTGACTGACCTTCTCTTTGGTGCTCTGATGAAGAGTTCACACAGCATCCGGCCCTGGTCATCCTTATAGTCTCTGATAGTATTGTACAACTCATGACACACCGCAATCTGCCAGGAAAAGACGCATAGTGGCACACTAGAACAATCAACATTGTTGCATATTCCTACATATGATGTGGAGTGATCTGTGAGAGCATTGGTCAATTAAAAATATACATACAGTTGAAGTCAGAATTATTAGCCCCCCTGTATATTTTTTACCGCAATTTCTGTTTAACGGAGAGAAGATTTTTTTCAACACATTTCTAAACATAATAGTGTTAATAACTAATTTCTAATAACTGATTTCTTTTATTTTTGCCATGATGACAGCACATAATATTTTACTAGTTATTTTTAAGATACCAGTATTCAGCTTTAAGTGCAGTTTAAAGACTTAATTAGGTTAATTAGTCAAGTTAGGGTAATTAGGCAAGTCATTGTATAATGATGGTTTGTTCTGTAGACAATCAGAAAAAGATATTGCTTAAGAGGGATAATAATAATAAAAAAATTAAAGACTTTTTTTTCCAGAAGAAAAAATATTATAGGAAATACTGTGGAAAAATTCCTTGCTCTGTTAAACTAATTTGGGAAAAATTTAAAAAGAAAATAAAATTCACAGAAGGGCAATTAATTCTGACTTCAACTGTATATGTGACCCTGGACCACAAAACCACTCATAAAGGGTCAAATCTGAATTAATAAGACTTCCATTGATGTATGGTTTTTTAGGAAAAGATGCTATTTGGTTGAAACACAACTCTCTGAAAAATCTTGAATCTGAGGGTTCAAAAAATGTAAATACTGAGAAAATCACCTTTAAAATGGTTCAAATGAAGTTCTTAGTAATGCATATCACTGATCAAAAATGTTATTTTTATATATTTATGGAAGAATATTTATGGAACATGATCTTTACTGAATATTAATGATTTTTGACATTCAATGAAAATCGGTGATTTGGAGTCATACAATGTATTTTTGGCTAGTGATATTTTGTTCAGTTTTATTTTGTTTTTATGTCAGTTCAAGTTCTGTGTGCTCTGTGTGAATGTACTCTTCGATTCCAGGGAAGAGCTGTATCTCAACCTTGAAGATAAAAGATATCACCGATGTTTATCCATGCTTGCAAGGCTTGTATAACGTAGCGAGTAGAACATGACCATGTAAAACCATGAGTCACAAACAGACCAGCCCATATAGGAATATAGGCGTAATTCTGGATGATTACTATGAGTCAGACTAATGTTGATATGCAGGTATTTGGGTATTAAAGGTACCATAAAACTAAACTTTACATTTCATTCTTTGGAATTTTAAATAAATTAAATTAATAAAGGACGAGACTTTATCGGATTTGCTAAGGTTTGCTATTGGTGCATCTCATGTTAGTGACAGTTTAATCCCACGCTCGCACCAGTAAACACCAATCACCAATCATCTTATTATAGATTATGAAGAGCATCTCAACTGTAAAACAATGATTTGCATTAAAAATTGGCCACTAATTACACCGATATCAACTAAACGGAACTGTACTTCAACAGGGACATTTATACTAAACTGAAGCAGTTTTAAATTAACTAGAACTACACCAGCATTAAACACTACTCTCATCTGTGCCTGAATAGCTGGAATGTTCCACTATATTATGGCTTTTTATTCTGTATTCTTCATTTGTGTTAAGCTGCTTTGACACAATCTACATTGTAAAAAGCACTATAGAAATAAAGATGAATTGAATCAATGATGAATTCAAAATAAATACTGTAATATTTCATAAAAATTAGGAAGAGTCCATTATGATGGACTAAACTCACAGGGTCAACGGTGGGGATGTTTGCAATTCGTCTTCTCTTCCGACTGGTTGAAGATATGGATGTGGATTGGCTGTCCTCAAAATCTCCTCCGCTCACACTGCTAGACGGAGAAGTGGCTCTCCGGCGCTTTGAGCCCATCATGAGAGCCTTTACATTAAAACAAATGACATAATAAATTGTTAGGGTTCGGTAAAACTGAAGCTAATTTTTAGAGCAAACGGTTTACTAGTACTAACAGAATTAGTGGCAATGCTGCTCATTTACATTTACTGAGGTAACCAATAATTCCAGCAAAAGTAAGTAAGTAATGTGTATTTATATAGCGCATTTATTGTGTATGGTCATACACCCAAAGCGCTTCACAATCATGAGGGGGGTCTCTCCACACCACCACCAGCGTGCAGCATCCACTTGGATGATGCGACTGCAGCCACAGGACAACGGCGCCAGAACGCTCACCACACACCAGCTATAGGTGGAGTGGAGAGACAGTGATAGAGCTAATTCGGTGGATGGGGATGATTGGGAGGCCATGATTGGCCGATGAAGGAAATTTGGCCAGGACATCCCTGTGAGAAGTGCCATGAGATTTTTAATGACCACAGAGAGTCAGGACCTCGGTTTAACATCTCATCCGAAAGACGGCGCTCACTGACAGTAGTGTCCCCTTCACTTTACTGGGGCATTAGGACTCATACAGACCGCAGGTTGAGCACCCCCTGCTGACCTCACTAACACCACTGCCAACAGCGACCTAGTTTTCCCATGTGGTCTCCCATCCAGGTACTGACCAGGCTCAGCCCTGCTTAGCTTCAGTGAGTAACAGGTCTTGGGCTGCAGGGTGACATGGCTGTGGTTAACATGGCACTACATTGAAATAATGTTATTTAATATCACTAAATTAACCTAGAACTTCACTTCACTTCACTAGAAACATTGATTTTTAGCAACAAAACTAGCTTTTAAGAGGCAGGAATAGCACTTTAAAGTAGGGAAAAATATATCCCAATAATAGTATATGCAATATACTGTACATATTGCAGACACGTGTGATAAATGACATTTATTTTATGAATTGGTTGTTTATCTAAATTTGACCAATCAGATAGGGCCTTAGTATATTTAGCCCCGCCTCCCCAGTAGTTGCAGTTCTGCTATTGGCTGGAGCAGTCCAAAGGTGAATACAGAGCTGAAAATGAACACTAATAGCAGGAGTCAAGACATGAAGAAAATGACAACAGCCAATCAGAGTCAGAATATCTGCTGAGGTTTTCACAACTTCATAGCCTTTTAAAGACAACATGCTTGTACACATTGAGTCTGAATTTGAATTAAATTAGAACTTAAGAATATTTTTACCTGTATATTTTAATATCATTACATAAATAAATGATTTAAAAACACAGCTAATAAAATAGCATTTTTCTAAGGAAATGTTATATCATAAGAATTATCGGTATCGCGATACTCAACAATATCACATATTATCCCAGTAACAAACAGCCCTACTTTAAAGTAATAATTGCAAGTTACAAGTTATAACCACAGTAACAATAAAAATGTAGTCAAACTATTTTAATAAATATTAAGATATATTTACTCGAGAAGCAAATATATAAGCTCTATGATAAAAAAGAAAGAAATTGAGCTATGTTTGTTGCTTTAACCACTGTTCTATACAAACTATATAACATACATATGCAATCCTTTTCAAGTTCACCACAAGTGGGGTTACAATTATGCGGTTAACAATAAATTGAGCCATTCTTCTTGCAGAATAGTAGCCAGGTCACTACGTGATGCTGGTGGAGTTAAACGTTTCTTTCAAAACACCCCAAAGTGGCTCAATAATATTTAGGTCTGGTGACTGTGCAGGCCATGGGAGATGTTCAACTTAATTTTCATGTTCATCAAACCAGTCTGTCACCAGTCTTGCTGTGTGTATTGGTGCACTACCATATCTGGTGCATCCTGATACATGGCACCGTCTTCAGGATATAATATTTGAACCATTGGGTGCACATGGTCCTCCAGAATGGTTTAGTAGGCTGTGATCCATTTAGCACAAGTATTGGGCCTAGGGAATGCCATGATGCTGCAGCTCAAGCCATCACTGATCCACCCCCATGCCTCACTCTGGGCATACAACAGTCTGAGTGGTATGCTTCTTTGGGGCTTCTCCACACCGTAACTCTCTCAGATATGGGAAAGACAGTGAAGGTGGACTCATCAGAGAACATTACATGTTTCCCATTGTCCACAGACGAAGATTTAGCCATGAAACCTCCAACACTAAATTGGCCAGTGTTTCAGTTTCATTGTCCAACCCCTATATATTTCTTCTTATTAATATATTAATATTTTTCTTATTATTACTATATTGTTCTTTCACAAAACAACTCTCCATATCTTACAGTACGTCATTTTGCTTCTGAAGTGAATATATTTGGAGTGTTTAAATATTTTTACTATAAAACACTGCAAAATAAATCAATTTGTGCATTTAAAAATGATAACACTGTATTAGTAAAACTGTTAATGGTAAAAATATATGGAAACATGGTATTATGCAAAACTATAAATAAATAAATAAAAGGCATGATGCTGTAAAGATTAAGAAAGCTTCTATTATTAACTGAAGGACTTTCTCTACTAATAAATATTGTACAGCATTCACATTAGGGCTGCACGATACTGGAAAAATCTGATATTGCGATATTTTATTTTTCTGCGATAAGTTTTGCGATATGAATACAGTTTCACAATACGGTTTAAATAGCTCTATTTGATGGATTTATGGGTAGTCTAACAGTATTCAGGTACAGATATTGAATAATCACAATGCAATAAAAACTTTTCTGATTTTCCTTTGTCTCATTTCTAGTCTAAATATCAGAAAAAAAATCTTAGATCAAGTGAAAATATTGTTTTGCTTTCAACTTGAGAAGAAATAAATCAAAATTAAGAGCTTTTCCTTTGAAACGAATGAAATGATCTGCCAGTGGGGTAAGTAAAATAATCTTTTTTTCGCATTGAAATTAATATAATTACTCTAGAAACAAGACAAAAATTCTAGGTAAGCAAAAAAAAACAACCTTTTTTTGCATAAATTGTATATATTTCGTATAAATACAGTAATTCAATACAATTCTGTGTCTCCTGTTCAACTATAATCCAGACTCAACAGTGCATATCTTGCGATGTGACTATTGCGGATGTGCACATTGCGATATCGATGCTGAAACGATATATTGTGCATCCCTAATTCACATTAATAGTTAGAACTACCTATACAGGCCCGTAGCCGGGGGGTGGGGGAGGGGGTTTGGGTGGTTCGGAAGGTCCAAAATGTATCCCATACATGAGCTTATTTGTCTTATTTTGACTGCTATGCCATCATGGTGAAAATAACCCATCAAAAAAGGCTCTTAGACTAAGGGGAATCCTCTGTTGGCTGTTGTGACTTCAGCTAATCAGTTTTGGCCAATGCTAACAAATATTTTTCATGAGTTCAACATCCAGCTGTGCAAGAAAACATACAATCTGACGTAAGGGAAGTCATCTTTCGCTACTGTATTGTTTTTAAATGGAGAAAACTTTTATTGTAAATCTTGGACCTTATTCTTAAAACAAAAAATTACCAATAAAAAAGTGTGAAGTACCAAAAGCGGCCCTTATTAAAATTGATTTGAATACTATTTTGGGTCAGTTGGCGTTTCTGTGTGGAGTTTGCATGTTCGTGTTGGCGTGGGTTTTCTCCGGGTGCTCCTGTTTCCCCCACAAGTCCAAAGACATGCGCTATAGCTGAATTGGGTAAGCTAAATTGTCCGTAGTGTATGTGTGTGAATGAGTGTGTATGGATGTTTCCCAGTGATGGGTTGCAGCTGAAAGGGCATCCGCTGCGTAAAACATATGCTGGATAAGTTGGCGACCCTAGATTAATAAAGGGACTAAGCCGAAAAGAAAATGAATGAATAAATGAATACTATTTTGGCTAAAATAGTCAAAATGTGTGGTTATGATGACCATCCGACAAGCTAATTCAGGATAGTGCTTAAAATGTCACTAAAATGCAGTATTTAAATTTCATAATTCAATAGAAAATGAGGCGAATAACTGCAAAAAGGTCAACTTTTTGAGAAAAAAAGAACCACCCCTTCCACCAGGCTGGCTACGGGATGAAAATTGCTTACAGCTTTTGTAAACTCCTTTCAAATCACAGTATTATTACAACTAATTCAACATAACACAATCAATAGGGTATTATTGGTGCTGCAGTATTCTAATCCTGCTGGGGTAAAGCTAAAGTACAGTAATGCTCCTTAATACCAGATTACTAACAGAATTGATGACAACTGATATGTCCAAACATTCACTTCACATTTAAAAGAAGGTGTCCACAGTTTGTATAGCAGTATGCAGAAATAAAACCAACAAATAAGCTAACAAATGTCAATAAACTCTGCTTCTGCACAACCTGGTTATAATTATACAGTAATTACACAATGTGCAGATACGAGACAATGCCTGAAACTGATAAGAAGCATATATTATCACGTCTGATAATCAACGCACGGCCACTTATACAGCTCACTGTATTTGCATTATAATGATGATGGTTATTATGATTATGACGATGATGATGAAGGTGGCAGCGGTATGAGTCTGCAGACACAAGCTGTGTGACATGCATCAGCACAGGCGGATAAAAACAAAGACACACACTCTCTTACACAGACACACACACACACACACACACACACACACACACACACGCTGGGCCATGCAACACTGCGTGATGATGCTCGCGCTTTATTACAGCACGAAGAGCAGACATGGCAGACAGTACACACGCCTTCTTACCGTCCGTGTCTGATCAGCTGTCTCTGAGAGCTGTCTGAGGGCTGACACACATTCAACACGGAGGCTGATTGATTTATTAAGAAACCGAGAGGAAAAAAATTAACCCTTCGCGGCGCGACGAGCGGAAGCGGAAGTGAGGAGTTGAGACACGTGCTGCTGTTCTGTGAGCGCGTGCTGGAGCTGCGGCAGACATGAAGAGACCGAGTGAGTGTTTAACCCTAAAAAACATCTATATTTACTCATTTAAACCGTGTGTATACAACGTAAATCATCATGTGGGGTTATTTCGCTTGTTGTAATGATGTAAAAACACTGTTAAATGAGGTAAAGCGTGCTGACGTAACTCACACGTGTCTGTTTTGTAGAGTTGAAGAAGGCGAGCAAGCGCTTATCATGCGCTAAACGCTACAAAATACAAAAGAAGGTAAGGTTTTGTTCACATTATATAGGTTAAACTGGCCTGGTTGTTGTCAGTTTGATATTGCATCAAAAAGTACCACAGTATTACCATGGTGTGTCTGGGAGGTTTATGTAATTAATTGCTACGATAAAATAATCACGCTGTAATATAGCATATTGAAACGGTCACTGATTGTTTTATTAGAGAGATTTCTCTGTATTTACATTAAATATAGTATTATTCCTACCGGTTAGTTTTGTCTTAAGATGGATTATATTAATATAAAATATGTGATATTGATGGTTACTTAAGTTAATGTGACTTAACTATCATTCATATGAAGCACATGGGTGAGTGAGAGACTGTTGCATCTAAATAAAAATACTAACCCATAGGGAAATCTAATATATGGCCATATATGAATGAACACATAACATTATTGCTAATAAGTTTGAACGTGTACATATGTCTAATTCTAATGGTTCAAAGTACCTTAGTATAACCATGGTGTGTATTAGAGGTTCATGTAAATAATTATTACGATAAACGAATGTAATCAGACTATATTATAGCATATTTAAACTGTCACTAATTGTTTTATTAGGGAGGTTTCTCTGTATTTACTTAAATATTGTATTATTCCTATATGTTAGAGTTTTTTTAGTCTTAATAAGGATATTCATATAAAATATTTGTGATAATGGTTACTGTGTTAATGTGACTTATAACTATCATCCATATGAAACATGGATGAGAGAGAGACTGTTGCATCCAAAAATAAAAAAATACTAACCCATATGGAAATCTAATATATAGCTATGTATGAATGAACACATAAAATTATTGTTAATAAATTTAAACATGTACATATTTGTAATTCTAATGGTTGAAACAAAAAAATGGCCACCTCTGGAATATTTAGAATATACATATATATATGTGTGTGTGCGTGTGTGTGTGTGTGTAAAACTCAAACATAAACTTAGTCATGTATGTGATTTGTATATTTTGCTACGTCTCAGATTTCTGTGTGGAATAAATAAAGCATTGTTACTTGAGTTGAGACGAATTAATTCAGACATAACATTACAGTTTACTAGCTTGAGTCAAAGTTAATTAAAATCTCTAATATTATCTAACTACAGTTGTGGTTATGATATTGTGAATACCTATCCTACATTGAGCATATGCTCACTATCATACTTTTTTCTTTGAAATAAATAAATACTTAGCAAGTACACATTACAACCATTAAAGGTGACCATAAAGATATTTATTTATTTTATTTTTATTATTATTATTAGTAGTAGTAAATTAGAAGACATGTTTATTAAGCAGCAAATGAGGTCACACAAATTATTTCTGAAGAATCATGTGACATTAAAGACTGAAATGATCCTGAATAAATTCTGCTTTGAATCACAGGAATAAATGACATTTAAAAATATTATTTTTAAAAAGTTAATAGTTGATTTAAATAGGAATATTCAACAGTAGTTAGTTTTTTTGATGTGATTTTGTTATGGATGTCCTTAAATGGAAATTTGGGCCGCTGCTGATAAGAGTTTCTATTTGTAAGCCAAAAACTGATATATAAGCAGGTAAATAAAAGTTTTGATCGGAGTTATTCTGAGTCTGATTACAATAAATAAATGCAAACAAATACAGTTCATAAATGAATTTTTTAAAAACCTTAATTGCTAAAAACAAGGAAAACTTAAGTAAAGCATTTCAGTTTTTCTTTTTCCAAAATCATTTACAAATTGCAATTTGTTTTGTTGTCCCTTTCTCACTATTCCAGGTTCGGGAGCACAATCGTAAAATAAAGAAAGCCGCAAAGAAGCAAGGCATAAGCCGAAAGCCCAAAAAAGATATTGGAGTCCCAAACAGTGCGCCTTTTAAAGAGGAAGTGCTTCGAGAAGCTGAGCAGAGAAAACAGGAGGTATCATTACTAAAACCCTACACACACACGGCAAAACCACTGGAAATCCAGCTTAATAACTGACTTATTAGATTTGGTACATGGGTCTATAGGTGCATCCTAAATCACGTACTTATGCATTATTCTACGCCATTTTGTAGTATAAATAGTGTAAGTAGTGCATTCACACTGAAAACTCTAGAAAGAACTGTGAATACTGTACACTGTAAATACCTGAATGATGCACTTATTCAACCGGTAAAATTAAGTGTGGAATGATGGACACTTCACACACTCAAAGGCCACAGTTTTGCTCAAGTAGCGGAAGGGGAGGAGCTTTTGGGCACTGATGTTGGATTACTTTATTTATTTTGGATTGTGAAAGCAAAATTCTCCTACTAGAGTGATTCTACCGCCTCCCGATGGTGAATGTGGTTATACTAGTGGCAGGGGTAATTTGGTAGTTTAGTCATTTATTTCACTAATTTGGCAACCGTCAAACGTCATCTGGGAAACGGTTTAAATTTCCGCTTAGTAAAAAATGGTTAGTGTTCCATTTGGGACGACACTACATTCATATACTATGCTGTTGAGTGTGTAAGTGCATAAGTACATAGTGTATAGTGTGCCATTTGGGATGCAGCTAATGACAAAATAGGGCTTCTTAGCAAAATTGAAAACAATAGTATTTGAATATTTTAAATAATAGCATAATTTAGTATGATTGTTACACCGGAAAACACAACATTCTCAAACTTCTCAGATTTATTTCATGACCACCATGGCCGTTAACTACAAAAACAAGTGAGACAACAAAATAAGAGTCCTCACTTCCTCTCCTTGAACTATATGTAACTATTTATATATTGTAATTAAACGTGGCGATTTTTGTAACTGCATACAGTTCACCGTAAGCGCTTTAACTGGGTAACTGAAAATTAAAAGTCCTTCTGCATATACCCTATTAGCTGTAGACTCTTCGGTTTTGATGCACTTGCCTGTTATTTTACACTCAACTCATGTACATCTTGTTCTTTAAGCTTGAAACTCTGAGAGAGCAAAACAAGATTGTGAAGCAGAAAGAAAAATCTGCCAAGCGGAAAAAGGAGAAAGATGCAGCCAGTTCAGAAAAAGAACCTGCAGCCAAGAAAGCTAAAAAGGTAAGAAAAGTGGAGGAGTTCTAGATGTAAATTGTTGACGCTAGCTAATATTATTGTTCATTTGCAGGCAGCGAAAATCAAAGAAGCAAGAGCTGCGATAGTTAAAGTGAAGAGCGCTAAAACGTTCAAATGCCAAGAACTCAACAAGGTACGTTAATAAGCTGATACGCAGCATAACGGTTTCATATTGGGAATAGGGTTGCACGATATATTCGATACCAATTGATACTGACATTTTTAAAACGATCATTTCCCGCTACCATTTGAGCGCTGACACTGGAGTGTTTTAAAGCTGCGATTCATCAGTGGATCACTCGTATGTCAGCTTATAGACAAACCAGCTGATCGACATGACTTGGAAATGCTCCAGTGTCCCTGTATCTGTGGTTACACTCAGTAAACTGCGGTGAGTTAGGTGAACTGATGACCTTCACGGCCAATCACTTATCAATTATAGTAATTTCTGTTGAGCACGTGAGCACAATCAGCGCTGTTTAAAAAAACGTGCTCAACAGCGCTCAAATGTTAGCGGGAAATGGACGGTTTTAAAACTTCGCTATCGATTGATACCGAATTCCAGTATCGTGACAACACTAATTGGTAATAATATATTTGTGTGTGTGTGATGCTCTCCAACATGGTTGTTGTTATTCACAAGTGTGATTTTTGCATTGTATTTGATTGTCGTGCAGGTGATTGAGGCGTCTGATGTGATCGTGGAGGTTTTGGATGCCAGAGATCCTCTGGGCTGCCGTTGTCCTCAACTGGAGGAAATCGTCCTGAAACACGAGGGAAAGAAGAAACTCTTGTTCATATTGAACAAAATAGGTAGGTAACATCTAAAAAGTTTAAAAGGGTCCTATAATTTCCCTTTTTACAAGATGTAAAATAAGTCTCTGATGTTTCTAGAGTGTGCATGTGAAGTTTAGCTCAAAATACCACACAAGGATTTATAACTCTTTGAAACTGCCTCTTTTAGGCTTGGATGCTATCCGTGCCATTTTGGTGACTGTCGCTTTAAATTCAAAAGAGGGCGGAGCTACAAATGGCTCTGTGTCAGCATAGTGGCAGATTCAAAAACAAGACTAACATTCTATGCTAATGAGGGAGAGATGGTCACAAATGGGCGGGGC
This sequence comes from Danio jaintianensis, assembly GCA_903798115.1. Lineage (NCBI taxonomy): Eukaryota > Metazoa > Chordata > Actinopteri > Cypriniformes > Danionidae > Danio > Danio jaintianensis. The sequence continues at coordinate 4,192,702 of CAIGQV010019164.1, forward strand.
CTTTCCCCTTTGACAAATACAAATGGAGAATGTCAACCAAAGTGTTTCTGCAGACTTTATAAAGTGTGATTATAAAAATAGAATTAATTAATTTTTATCATTAGAGGCTGGCTGTATTCACACACTGCTGCCACACAACTGTGTATAAACCCCTTATAAAAGTGATTTTTGCATAATAGGTCTCCTTTAAGTTATGAAAATGGAGACTGGTTTAATAAAGTCTCTTATTACTTTCTAGATCTTGTTCCTAAAGATAACCTAGAGAAGTGGCTCCGCTATCTTGAAGCCGAGTGTCCAACTTTTCTCTTCAAAGCATCGATGCAACTAAAGGAAAGAACAGTGGTAAGTACATGTTAGTGATGCACTGATCTTGACTTGTCATGGCAGATTCCTATTGTTTTTATTTTGTTTTTTACATGCAATTTGGACAATTCAGATACTAATTTCCATTTTTTATTTTTTTATTGTTTAATTTGTATAATTTAAATGCACATTTCTTTAAAGATGTATACTTTTTTTCTACACTTTGAACTCATGCAAATCAAAAATAAGCAGATCTCTGTCAAGAACCTTTAAAACAGTACTAGAAGTGTTAATATATTGCTTGTATAAACAAATGCTGTACATTTTCTGAAAGTGAAAGCAAATCATTTTATTTATACACAAATAAAACTGATATACAGTAAACACTGCATTCATTTTATTAATGCTGATTTCTATAACAAAAAATCCAAATGAATATTACTACATTTTCACTATGATCAACATTGATATTTTCTCAATTTACAGTAAACAAAAAAAAGACTAAATTCATTTGTGATATTTTAAAATATCTAAAATGTATGTAACAGATGCTGCATAAAACCCCCCTAAATAACAAATGTGTGGAAATGAGTTTAATAGAGCAATTTCTGAAGCACTACAACGGTTGTCTTCTGGAGGAATATTAAAATATTATCAATTAAACTGAGTTAGACGCAGGGAAGTTGTTTGGTGTCACAGAATGACAACTGGAGGCTAAGAGTTTGACTTTACCAATAAATGTATTGTATTTTCTGTAAGCAGATACTGTAATATTTATGAATAAAGTTCTAAATAAAATAAATAAATTATAAATGCATACAAACATCCATACATAGGCTAAATACAAACATGCATAAAGGAATTCATAATTCCGATCGTGTTTTGTGGGCGTCAACTAATGCTCAAAAAGTGCGATGAAAGCACTGCACTCTGATCGTCTCGTTAAGATGACTCAAATGCATTCCAGGGAGAAGCTTTTTTTTTTCTTTTTTTTTTTTTTTGACCCCTACACCCTTCATCCCTTCAAAGCTGTCACTCCGAAGGGTAAACCCTTTGAAGGGATTAGGGCATAGAGATGAGCCCTTCTGGAAGGAACAGAGCATGGATTGTTTATTGTTTTTCATAATAATGAGAAAAATAGTAATAAATTGTTGCCATATTTTAGGCTTTGAGCCAAATCGTTCTGTTTTGGTGACTGTCGCTTTAAATTCAAATGAGATTGTGCTCTTTTCAAAAGAGGGCGGAGCTACAAATGCCTGTGTGTCAGCAAAGCAGCAGAATCAAAACGGGAATATCGTTATCTCTGTGAAAAACGGAAAACGTCAAAAGAAGTGGCTCGGAAAGTTAGTTTAAGGAGACTACGGTGTTCATTTGTGCATCCTAAAACTCCACATTTATAATGCCACATTTAAAAATAGTAATAAATTGTCTCCATATGGCATTTCCCTTCCATAAAGGGTCAATAAACTCTTTTTGTACGCAAAAAAGCTGAATTTTGAAACTCATCTCTGTTTTCCAGCAACAGAAGAGGCAGCAGCGAGGAACTAACGCAGTTCTGGATCACAGCCGAGCTGCTTCATGTTTTGGAAAAGATGTTCTCCTACAGACACTTAATGACTTGGCGAACAAGAAAGATGGCGAAACCATGCTTAAAGTTGGCGTCGTCGGTAAGATTTCATGTCATTTTCGTGACCCTGTGAAAAATATTGATATTGAAGGATCATTTTCTGTTTAGGTTTTCCTAACGTTGGAAAGAGCAGCATCATCAACAGTATGAAAGAAATGCGAGCGTGCAATGCTGGCGTACAGAGAGGATTGACCCGGTACTGCTTCACTGTTTTTGAATTATCGTTATTAAATGTGAATTTTGAAGCATGATGAACTGTATTGAACTGAACACAGCATGATGTCTACATTCAATCCAACACTGAGCTTCATATCCCACAGTCCATTTCTCCTGCAAGGCTTTGTGCTTCAGCCCTCAATAACATTGCTCTACTCTGTACAGGTGTATGCAGGAAGTGCATATTACCAAGAAAGTGAAGATGATTGACAGTCCCGGGATTTTGGCGGCCCTCAGTAACCCTGGAGGTGCGATGGCCCTCAGGAGCCTGCAGGTGGAGGAGAAGGAGGAGAGCCCGCAGGAGGCCATCAGGAATCTACTCAAACAGTGCAATCAGCAGCATGTAAGAAACACAAAGAGATTTAGATCATGTCTGTTAGCTTTGAAGACCAAAAAGCATATTTTGCAGGCCTCGCAAAATTTCTAAATGCCCACTAGCCTTTAAATTCAAGTGAACTGAATAGAACAGACATATAGAAAAAAAATATATATATGGCATTCATTATAGGCTTTGTTTGTTTGTTTGTGTGTGTGTGTGTGTGTGTATGTATGTATGTATGTATGTATGTATGTATGTATGTATGTATGTATGTATGTATGTATGTATGTATGTATGTATGTATATATATATATATATATATATATATATATATTTATTTATGTATTTATTTAATTTTTCTTTTTCATTTATTTTATTTATTTGTTTTTAATTTATTT
>CAIGQV010019164.1:4223177-4236674 GCA_903798115.1 Danio jaintianensis
CACACACACACACACACACACACACACACACTACGGCCAATTTAGTTTATTCAGTTCACCTATAGCGCATTATTTGGACTGTGGGGGAAACCTGAGCACCCAGAGGAAACCCATGCCAACACGGGGAGAACATGCAAACTCCACACAGAAACGCCAACTGACCTAGCCGGGACTCGAACCAGCGACTTTCTTGCTGTGAGTCGACAGTGCTAACCACTGTATCGCCCAAGTAATAACATAATAAATGTAAATTAAGTAAAAGACAATGATAATAGTAATGGTAAGCAGAACCATTGGTTGAAAGTGGACAAAACAGACACATTTAAATGCCACGTGTGAACATTAATGTGTTTTCTTTGTCCACTCATGATCGGAAAATGCATCTTGATAAGAACAGGGACTTAGAAAGGAAGAAAAAACAACCTGTCAGTTGTGTTTTTACCTAACGGGAAGCCCGTGATTTGTAAATCTCCCTGCGCCTCTCTGGATTTCCCATGAAGCATCAGCGTGTCTCTGTACTTCCTGTTGAGCTTGAACTCAGGCAGAGGAGTGGAGTGACATCTGGGTCCGTCAGGCTCAAATAAAGCATCTCTGCCGTCCATGTGTAATGTCTGCGTCATCATCTGGACCAAGTCTTGCATCTCATTGCTCTCACACTTTCTGTAAAAAAAAAAGAAGTAGGTAAAATAAAAACGAATAAAGCATTTTGATCTTTTTAAATTAAGATTTCAGAATATTGGCAATATGGGCAATACATTTACATTGAATATATACAGTTGAAGTCAGAATTATTAGCCCTCCTGAATTATTAGCCCCCCTGTATATTTTTTCCCCAATTTCTGTTTAACGGAGAGAAGATTTTGTTCAACACATTTCTAAACATAATAGATTTAATAACTCATTTCTAATAACTGATTTCTTTTATCTTTGCCATGATGACAGCACATAATATTTGACTAGATATTTTTCAAGATACTAGTATTCAGCTTAAAGTGACATTTAAAGGCTTAACTAGGTTCATTAGGCAAGTTAGGGTAATTCGGCAAGTCATTGTATAACATTGGTTTGTTCTGTAGACAATCGAAATAAAATATTGTTGAAGGGGGCTAATAATATTGACCTTAAAGAGCCCCTATTATGGGTTTTTGAAAATGACCTTTCATGTAGTGTGTAACACAGCACTAAGTGAATGAAAACATCCAGCTGAGGTTTAAATCTGAAAGTGCACCGTGTTTAAAACTACTGATTCTTTAACTAAATAGTCGACTCAGAGTCGAATAAATGAATCGTGGTGGGTTCGGATCTTTTGCTTGAACACGTCGACGTCGATACAGTACATCACCAAATATGTAGCTCCAGATCCGGTAAAATGTGAACGCGCCTTTCCCTTCAGACACTAGCGGAGCGCTGGGGCATCACGGGACTGATCATGACGCGAAGATGACGATCACTGACTGATGGAGATTCGGCTGCGGGGATTAAAGGGTTAAAGTTCATTTTCACAACAACACCACAGTATAGCCAACCTAGTGCTGTGTTTGTTCCTGTCATTTTTCAGACTTTTGATACAATAACTTACGCTGCAACGCGGGATTTGCCGGCCATTTGCTATTAAAGGAAGGAGCAGCAGAGACTATTATGTATGGGACTTTGTCAGACTCTGACAGGGACTTTGTCAGTAACTGTTACAGTTCATATGGACCAGTTTCTTCTTCCTCCGGATCATAACATGTAAGTGTAATTAAAATTGTTGCCTCATTTTGTGTAGTTTACAAAATATGTGTTGTTTATTTGTGTTATAAGTTGTAATCGCCCCGCGTGGCTGGTAATCACTTATCTATTATAGATCAGTGCTTGTACTGTATCACTCAGGTTAAACCTTCATGGGGTTATTCACATATTGTGTCTAAAACCACGTTGAAAATGTGACATGTCCTTCTTCCTTTAGCGATTTAAATGCGTTTCTGAACTTGTGATCCTCTGCTGTTTGCCTTTGCTATGGCCACCATCAGCTGTTCATACACATGCGGCGCGGTCAATTTTCAAAATAGTTGAACTTTTGCCACTGTGTGGATTAATACTGAATGTGTGTCGTTGTTATTACTTGGAGTTAGGGTTAAGAGTGGAGTAATATGCTGGTGTTTAACTGCATTGCTTTATTGCATTCCTGCATTGGGCTCTCACATACTCTCTGGCTGCTACTTCCTAGCCGTGGTGGGCATTTCTCTCTGTCTCGTGCTAAACGCAGTCGACCAATCACAACAGAATGGGTCATCGGTCCAATCAGCGCAGATTAGCTTCGCGCTAAGGAGGGGTTTGGGAACAAATGAATCGCTGAACGAATCATATGGGAGTCGTTGGGATAATTTGTTAAAAATAAATGCATATTATAAGACAATGAAAGTGTTTATTGACCTTGCATGCAGATCAGCCTGTTGTTGGAGACCCCCAAAACCAAAATACGACCTTTTATAATGCAAAATAGGGGCTCTTTAAAATGTTTTTAAAAAAATTAAAACTGATTTTATTCTAGTCGAAATAAAACAAATAAGACTTTCTCCAGAAGAAAAAATATTATAGGAAATACTGTGAAAAATTCCTTGCTCTGTTAAACATCACTTGGGAAATATTTGAAAAAGAAAGATAATTTCACAGGAGGGCGAATAATTTAAAATTACAATTCACTGAATTTTGGTTTTTTTTTGGTTCCATCAATTAAAAAAAGTAGCATAATTTATTAATTTATGTTTTTCAGTTCCTCTCACCGTTCTCTATAGTCTCCCTCTGAGCGTTCAGTGGAGCTGGTGGAGGAACTGCACTCGTCTTCATCAGACTGTCTCCTTGAGTATTTCCTCTCCTGAAAACAGATCAGGTAAAAAAACATTTGCATTCTTAGGTGATTTAACACAGAGTCTCCATCATGATGGTTTCGTTGAGTAGATTCATTTAAATGGTTAGTTCACCCAAAAGTTACAATTCAATCATCATTTACAATAAAAGCAGTCTCTTGTGGTTCCAAACACGCATGCATTAATAGTGAGGAAATATTCATTTTTGGGTGAACTATCCCTTTAAAGGAACACCCCATTTTTTTTTAAATAGGCTCATTTTAAAAGTCCCCTAGAGTTAAATGGTTACGTTTTACTACTTTGAAACTATTCAGACAATCTACGAGTCTAGCGGGAGCACTTGAGCTTAGCTTAGCATAAATCATTGAATCAGATTAGACCACTAGCATTCATTCGTTCATTTTCATGTTCACATCAGGGGTCGCCACAGCGGAATGAACCACCAACCATTCCAGCATATGTTTTACACAGCAGATGCCCTTCCAGCTGCAACCAAGTACTGGGAAAAGACCATTAGCATCTCACGTAATATCATTGGTACGGCAACAAAGTTTCTTGATTACAACACCAGAGTGAGAGTAAAGTTCCTAGCCATATTAGCTAAGAAAACAGCAACTTTTAATTTTCCATCTCTCCAAGGCTGCATCTCAATCAGGACCCTGGCTCCCGAGGTCGTTCATCAGTAGGTTGTGTGCACAGATTCCAGCACTGGTAAGGACAGTGATGAGCTTGGTTCACTACTGGGACACACTGAGTGTGACATGAGAACTCCTCAATATACATCATCAAAACTGGAGTTTATAAACAACAACAGAAATAATAATTTTCTTATATTAATTTTGATTAATACAATTATAAATGTTTGCTAGAATTTTCCTAACCTGTCTAGCCATGTTTGTTCATGTTAAAAATAAATAAATAACGGATTCTTTTTATGAAAACGTCTCTCATTTGTCATTGCGTTTGATGATTTGGGTCACATGAATCATATTTTGTTAAGGGAACATAGTGCACATCAATGTGCACTGATATTCGCGATGCATTGTGGGACGTTTTAGGGCGTGAACGTTTCAGTGTACTGGAAAAATTTTGCTATTGAGACAGCATTTAAAATGGCTGGCGACCTGATCAGTGCACTGACTACTGAACAAGGGTGCTGATTGATTACAGAGGAATCAATCTTTAAATAGGAAAATTATCGAAGCTCTTTTTTGACATTGTTTTTATTTTTGAGAGAGATGCTAATGGTCTAATCCGATTCAATGATTTATGCTAAGCTAAGCTAAAAGTGCTCCTGCCAGACCTAGAGATTAGTTTAAGGGACTCAAAAATGGTAAAACTCAACTGTGTAACTCCAGGGGAGTTGTAAAATCTGCCTATTTGCAAAAACAGTTTAAGAAAACACTCAGATTCTGTGATACTGTTTGACTGTAAGAATGAGACGTACCTTTGTTGTATCCACTGTTGTTCTAGCAGGTCTCAGACAGTCTATCTGGTGTATCTGCTCACTGCCTAATGAGGGCACATCACAAGATGGCCTTTTGACAGCGGACACAGCTTCAAAAGAAACAAAAGCAAGAATTCATATTCAATGAAAGTGTCCAGAATCTGCTTTGATCTGCACTGATGTATGCAGCAGCTGTGGGCGACTCTACAGACCCTCGCGCATTCAGAATGGACAGAAACGGCTCACTTTCATCCAGCAAAACTGCTCTACAGACTGTTATTGTTCTTCACAATGAAAGTCAGACCACTTTTGAGAGGACTGAACAGTGTATAGTTTGAAAATGAATCTACTGTATACACTACCGTTCCAAAGTTTGTAGTCAGTACAATTTTTAAATGTTTTAAAATTTGCTTATCCTGCTCACCAAGGATGCATTTATTTAATCAAAAGTACAGTACAAAAATTGTGAAATGTTATTGCACTATAAAATAACTGTTCAAAAGTAGTTTATAATTTAATAATTTATTCCAGTGATTTTAAAGATGAATTTTCAGCTTCATTACTCCAGTCTTCAGAGTCACATGATCCTTCAGAAATAACTCTAATATTAATAATTATTATTATTAATGGTAATAGTAATAAAAACAATAATGACTGGAGTAATAATTGAAACTACATACAATAGGAAAGGAGTTCTTTAAAATTGTAATAAATATTTAAAAAAAAATTTATGCTGCCTTGATGAACAATAATTTTCTTTAAAAAAAAAACCTGACCCCAAACTTTTGATCGGTAGTGTATAATGATTGTGTTTGCATGCTAAAGTATATTGTGATAGAGGTTAGAAAAAAGTCAGTGAATTCTTAGTATTTAGGGAGTACAATGGCCTACATTTAAATGTAATTTAATCTATTTAATGCAATTAGAGCAAGGAAAACATATGCAAAGTGCTAAACAGGTCATTTCAGTTTTGCTTGAAATATATTTGTTTATGCCTTTTAAAGTTAAACCCATTATAATTAGTTTGTTTTAAATTTTCCCTTTTTTCTGAGTAGTGTTACTTTTTTTAAATTAAAATATTAATATTTCGGCTTTTTTCCTTTAAACTTTAGCTGTAGTTTTATCAGTTTTATTTTTAAAATTTTTAAAAAGAAATGTTTGAAATGGCATCATATTTCAGTGGTGCATATTTAAGTGGTTTGTTTTACATAATTATTAAGGAAATAAATTAAGAAAAATAGCAATTCTTAAAGAGGCTAATACTATTGACATAAAAAATTGTTTTACATTTTTTTTAGACTGAATTTATTCCAGCAAATCTAAAAGAAATAAAAAATTTAACTACTTTTATTTAAAAAATAAACAATTGCAGTAAATACAGTGAAAATGTCCTTTCTCTGTTAAACATAACTTGGGAAATATTTGAAAAGAATAAAAATTGCATACATATACAGCTGAAGCCAAAATTATTATTAATTAGAAATATTTCTTTTGCTTTTTCAAATATTTCCCAAATGATGTTTAACAGAGCAAGGAATTTTCCACAGTATTTCCTATAATATTTTTTCTTCAGGAGAAAGTCTTATTTGTTTTATTTTGGCTAGAATAAAAACAGTTTTAAATTTTTTTTAAACCATTTTAAGGTCAATAATATTATCCCCCGTAAGCAATATTTATTTCGACAGTCTTCAGAACAAACCACTGTTATACAATGACTTGCCTAATTACCCTAACTTGCCTAATGAACCTAGTTAATCCTTTAAATGTCACTTTAAGATGAATACTAGTATCCTGAAAAATATCTAGTCAAATATTATGTGCTGTCATCATGGCAAAGATAAAAGAAATCCATTATTAGAAATGAGTTATTAAAACTATTATGTTTAGAAATGTGTTGAAAAAAATCTTCTTTCTGTTACACAGAAATTGGGTAAAAATATACAGGGGGGCTAATAATTCTGGTGGGAGTTTTTTCCAGCTTTATTTAGTTTTACAATAATTTAATAGTTTTATTTTGGTCCAGTTCCGCTCGGCATTGGACTCAAAGGACTTTTCATTCACATTAAAATAACATGGAATTCCCAGAAACCCTCAAACCTTGCTGTGTGGAGTTCTCCTGCGACTGCTTCAGTCTTCTCCTCTCTCTGGCTGACAGTGGACGATTCTGTGAGTAAAATTATACAGTATTTAGCATGACCAAACTCACAGACGAAGCTTTACTGACACTGAAAACTTCAAAAGAACAAAACTATATGAAGTTACTGCGAGTGCGCATATATTGTTTCTCCAGATTGTAGTGTGTGTGACCTGCTGCTCCGTGCTCTTGTTAGAGGATGAGAGATTGGCTGGTTTGCTATGGTCTTTCTGTGTGCTGTTTCCATCTTCAGGGAGAGGAGGCAGAGGTCTGGACACCTTCTCCTACATGCACAAAACATCAACAACACACAACAGGAGAAATATATTAGGCTTTGATCCAAATTGTGCCGTTTTGGTGACTGTTGCTTTAAATTCAAATGAGATTGTGCTCTTTTCAAAAGAGGGCGGAGCTACAAACACTTGTGCATCAGGATAGTGGCAGATTATAAACAGGTCTAACATAATCTTTGTGAAAAACTGAAAATCAGAATGTGTCAGTCTATGGAGACTCCAGTGTACATTTGTGCATCCTAAAACCACATTTATAATCCTCTTAGTCGCTGACATTATCTTTAGCAGGTAAAATGAAAACTCGAATGGCGGACGGCTGCTTCTCACTCAGGGCTGTTTATGCTAATGAGGAAGAGATCGTCACTAGTGTGCGGGGCTTTCCCCCTCTGATGACGCGTACAAAGAGAGAATGTCAATCAAAGTGTTTCTGCAGACTGTTTTAATCAAGTGTGATTATAAAAAATAGAATTATTTTTTAACATATGAGGCTGGATATATTCACACACTGTTGCCACACAACTGTGTTTAAGCTGTGTTTTGCATTATAGGCCCTTATTAAAAGTCTGTTCTGTATGTTTGCTTTCAACTAAATAAAACAAGTGACTAAAAGCCAAATTAGTGCATAGAAAAACTCCAAACTACTCACTTGCAAGCCGTTCTGCAAATCCTGGGACTTGTCTTTTCTCCTCTGTCTGCGCTGACGGGACACGGAGGGTTCAGAAGACGAGGACGAGGGCAGAACAACTGGCCTGCCTTCATCTGATAGAGCTGCAGGCGACTCTGAACGGGACGGCTCCTAAATATTATGACAAATAATGTTGAAATGTGTTAAAGGACATTTTAAATATTTTATATGAATATAAATTAGCCATATTTCTTAATATACAACAAAAACAACAATAAAATAATCACTGGAGCAAGTAATTTATATTTGAATCATCAATTTGAAAAGCAAATGTTTTCCAATAAGGACATATTGTTATTATTAATAATAAAAAAATAACAATAATCAAGTAAATAAGTTATTTAAGTAATAGCTGGATAATAATATATGCAATGTATTTGTTTAAAACAAGAAAGAAAGAAACTAGTTTTACCATAAATATTACAGGAACAGGCTTGAGTAGTTTCTCTGTGGAATCTAAACTTCCCTGCAATGTGAAGGAAAAGCAGTTAAACAAACAGGCAAACAAACAAACAGACAAATAGAGGTGTGTGAGAATATCACAATTGCTTGATGTGCGAGCTGAAATTATCATGTCACTTAACAAAGATTCGAAAGAATTTACTGCATGATGAAGCTACAAAATGATGATAGAATCCAAATAATATAAAATAAATAAATACATAAATCCTTGAATCCTAAGTGTGTCAATATAGCCAGCCTCTAATCCGCTTGTTAAATCGTGACGGATGGAATACTGTTTCCAGGTCCAAGCCGCTACTCATTTGAATTGAGAAAATATTCGTTTATGACCACTTTTTAGTCATATATCAGACATTAAGGTGAATTTTATATAAAATCATGGTGTACACAACAGTTTCTGGAATTTTTGCCATCACCGACACCAATAAATTATAAAGTTTTTTTATAGGGCAGTCGTGGCCTGGTGGTTAGAGTGTTGGACTCGTGATCCGAAGGTTGCTGGTTCGATACTCGGTACCAGCGGGAATTGGGGGTGGGGGGAGTGAATGACCAGCACTCTCCACCACCCTCAATACCACGACTGAGGTGAGTCCCTTGAGCAAGGCACCGTTCCCCCCAACTGCTCCCCGGGCGCCGCAGCATGGCTGCCCACTGCTCCGGGTGTGTGTTCACGGTATGTGTGTGTTCACTAACTGTGTGTGTGCACTTGGATGGGTTAAATGCAGAGCACAAATTCCAAGTATGGGACACCATACTTGGCCACACTACACTTCACTTCACTTCACTTCACTAATATTTGAACAATTTATAAAAAAATTACCCACTTTCTGGCCATCTGATATTAGGCATGGTTATGTATTGCGATCATGATTTTCAAAAGTATTACATCGCTTTGTAAACGTTTATTATTACCATACAGTTTGATATGGCGCTTAGACCCGGAAGCTGCTTCGTGTGATGTCACACTTAATAAATGGTAAAAATTTATTAATTATATTTTTTATAATCACACATTCTCCCTTTGTACATGTCATCAGAGAGGGAAAGCCCCGCCCATTAGTGACCATCTCTTCGTCATTAGCATAGACAGCCCTGAGTGAGAAGTAGCCATTATGCCGATGCATAGGCATTTGTAGCTCCGCCCTCTTTTGAAAATCTAATTTGAATTTAAAGCAACAGTCACAAAATTGCACAATTTGGATCAAAGCCTAAAAAGCAAAGTTTCAAAGAGTTATAAAAAATTGCTGAAACTTCACATACACACTCAAGGGACATCAGAGACTTATTTTACATTTTGAAAAAATTTGCATAATAGGTCCCATTTAATAGATTTAAGATTAGGTAAACCTATCAAACTTACTTCACAGCAACGTACCTCACTCTCCTCAGTTGAACTTCCAGTAGGAGCATCCTTCAGGACATCAGCGTTTCTCTGATTATCAGCTGTTCCTTGGCTCTCTGTCTTTATCTCCGCATTGTGATGTAGTTCAATGGGCTCGTATGGGAGGTCCTGCACCTCTGCCTCCTGCAGGAGCTTCATGGTGTCGTCTTTAAGGTCCAAACTCGCATCAAGAGCCTTACTCTTGTTTGGCATCTTGGTTCGATCTGCAGGTTTGGGTGTTATTGAACTTGCATTCGCTGACATCTTATCCTCGGTCCCGCCGACACCAGACACTTGTTTGAGAGGGTGTGTTTGAGGAGCGCCGGGATCTTCTTTCTCTCTCCTCCTGCTCACAGATGGCAGATTGTTGTTCTGATGGCTGCTGGGCTTTGGTGGTTTGGCTTTTCTCTGCTTCTGTATTTCAATGTCTATATTGCTAATAGTGGCTATAGATTGGCCTGTTGAGTTATGAACGTCCCGTGTAGGAGATTTGGGAGGCATGTGATGCTTAGGAACCACATTTTCCACTGCACCATTACAGGGTTTTTGTCGGTTCAAATGGTTTTCTTCAGCCTGTGAAATGTGGAGCACAAAGCAGAACTGAGATCAGACAAAGAATATAGATGCCTAATTGATTCTCTTGCATTATTATGAATGGGAGGTTGCAGTGTGGCCTTCTAAATAAAAGAGCTGATCGGATACTAGTAAAGTCATTGCATCACTTAAGCTACCGTTATAAGCTCTGATTCATATAAAAACCAACCTGAAACAAATGCTTTTTTAAAAACACCATTTAAGCATAAGGAACAACATTTTAATTCGCCATGAAAAGGAAGTTAAGATTGTCCTTTTTTCCCATATCTTGAAGTCAATCCACGAAATGGTCCTAAAATGAGAAAAAAATGAAGGCCACTGCATGATTTTGTCCTTTGGGTACTGACTGGATGTTGGAAGAGGGGTGTTGCTAACAAAATTAGGGGAGACTGATGAATAGACGAAAGCAGGTCAGAAACAAGACCTGCACTGACTCGCCCTAAAGGCCTTCGATGTGACCAGAAGTGAAGAAAAGTAGTTTCAAGGGGGGAGGGAAGGTTATAGTATTTGATAAAAGATTATGAGGGCAAATTAATTTCTACAAAATATTGAAGTGCACAGATACATTGTTTATAACGAACACTACTATATACACATATAAAAATAAGAAGAGCACATTTTGATTTCGAGGGCAACACGGTGGCTCAGTGGTTAGCACTGTCGCCTTACAGCAAGAAGGTCACTGTTTTGAGTCCTGGCTGGGTCAGTTGGCATTTCTGTGTGGAGTTTGCATGTTCTCCCTGTGTTGGCGTGGGTTTCCCTTGGGTGCTCCAGTTTCCCCCACAGTCCAAAGACATGCGCTATAGGTGAATTGAATAAACTACATTGGCTTTAGTGTATGAGTGTGCATGTAAGAGTGTATGGGTGTTTCCCAGTATTGGGTTGCAGCTGGAAGGGCATCCGCTGTGTAAAACATATGCTGGATAAGTTGATGGTTCATTCCGCTGTGGCGACCCTTGATGAATAAAGGGACTAAGCCGAAGGAAAATGAATGAATGAATGAATGAATGAACATTTTGATTTCATTCCGACTTTAAAGCCATTTTCATATTAAGTATAGTTTGTAACTGTAGGTTTGTAACTAACAATTTGCATTATGCAACCTTTCTGAAATGTCTTTTTTGACCCTCAAAAATAATTTGTTACTAAAGCCTGAAAAAAATTGGTTTGTTGATGACATGACAAGCTTATTATTAATCCTCCACTTGTTCCAAACCTGTTTGAGTTTCTTTACTCTGTTGAACACTATGGGCTCTATTTTAATGATCTAAGTGCAAAGTCATTAAGCATTAAGAGCGTGTCTGAATCCACTTTTGCTATTTTAAGGATGGAAAAATACAGTTTGTGCCCCGGCGCATGGTCTAACAGGGTTGTGCTTATTCTCCTAATAAGTTATGGGTGTGTTTTGAGCATAACGTGCATTAAACCAATCAGAGTCTCATCTCCCATTCCCTTTAAGAGTCAGTTGTGTCACACCATGGCGCATTTGCTATTTACATGGTGGACTTTGTAAGTGGAAAAACTGAACGCTTCACTAGTGAGAAAACAGTTAAACAGACCATCTGCAGCACGAGGAGAAAGAACCAGCCTCCTCCATTCAGCCTCTTTACTTTCTCTTTACTTTACTTTTACTCTTTACTTTACTCCTTTACTTTGGTGGAGTAAGGAAACGGTGGAAACTCACTCCACTGAAGACATCCATTAGCCTACATATTTAATTTCGTTTGTTAAGCGCAAAGATTTGTTTCAAAACTATTTCTAAATTCAGTTCTAATTTCCAGCAAACGAATAAATGAACAATAATAATGAAGAGTGGTCAGAAAACTGAGTTATATCCAAACACACGTCCTGTTCTTATGCCCCATATGATGAAGCAGACGTCTCCAAAACCCCACAGGTGGACAAATCTAAACTTGTTTTTATTAAAACAAATATAAATATGCATATAATAAATAATACTACTAATAATTATAACATTATTAAAAAATATCTTTATATATATATATGTATGTATGTATATCTAACCCTGTCTGGTTCTGTCTTTTTTTCTTCTTCTTCTTGCCTTTGAATGATACAAACTCGTCCAAGAGTGCATTAGGAAAAGAAATTGTATGATATCTGACATTTAATAGTTATGGCTTACTTAGTTGTCATTTGTTAATTTATTATTATTTATGTATATGTGTGTATGTGTATATGTATATATATTTATATGTGTGTGTATATGTGTGTATGTGTATATGTATATATATGTATATGTGTGTGTATATGTGTGTATGTGTATATGTATATGTGTATACACAAATGCAGATTGTCATGAATAAACTGAAAAAAGCCCCCCGGAGATGAAGAAGGCATGGAGGCAGTGGTTTTTATATTTATGTAGAAAATAATAATTTTTGTAACATTTAAATCCTTTATTTTATTTTCAAATGTAAAGATATTTGTGTGTTTCTGTACATCCTGTGTGTATTAAGCAATGTGTAAGCGTTTGGACCCGCATTGGCGCATATAACACGCTCTGCGCTGGACTTTAGACCAGCTTTTAGTTGGTCAATGGTGCCAACAATGCGCCTTAACACACCTCCTTTTCAGACCAGCACACCCATGAGTGGTGCAAATGGATTTGCTATTTAAACAACGTGGTGCAAAACGTGAAAATTACTGTTGCGCTGGTCTGAACAAATCACGCCATACACATCTTGAGCCTTATTGCACTGTGTGTATGATAGGGCCCAAAGGAAGAAATACTAAAGGATTTTTTTTTTTGGAGGGGGGGTGGCGATGGGGAACAACCTTTTTGACCTCCAAAGTATTTTTGTTCCTAGTATGGATTCCCCACATTATTCAGAATATCTTGTTTTGTTATAAAGAATAAAGAAAAAACATAAAAGTCTAAAGTCACATATGAGCTAATGCCTTCTTGATTTGAAGTGCAATAATGTAAACAGAAATATCTCAAATGACAATAATCATGATTACAAATGTTAAGCAAAATCATTGAGACCATGCAGCCCTAACTAAGATCATGTCCATTTCAAACACACATGCATAAGATTTCCATGATTGCATTTCTTCTAACCTTTTTTCCGCGGGTCTTTGACTCAGAGTTGAGACACTGTGGCTGAACTTCATGATTTGGTTTGGTTGAGGCGTCTGATTCAGCACTGTTCAGTTTGCTGTTCGGAGCATTTTTCCGTGATTTGGCGGTTTTCCTGTTAAATCAGTAACAGGACAGATCAATGCAAAAGAGTGCTTACATTTTAATATTATTGTGATGATAGAAATGAGAGGACATACTCTTTAGTGGCCTCCAGGAACATGGAGATCTGATGTTTGATGTACGGCTGTCGGAGGATGTGTTTGACGTCTGGTCTGTCCTCTGGCTTCTTACACAGCATCTGCTTTATTAGTTCTCCCAGCTGAGGGTCGTACTTACTTGGCATCTGTGGCAACTGAACATTGAAAGTAAATGATCAGTGGTTCAGTGGTTAGCAATTTCGCCTCACAGCAAGAAGGTCGCAAGTTTGAGTCCCGGCTGGGTCAGTTGGCATTTCTGTGTGGAGTTTGCATGTTCTCCCCATGTTGGCGTGGGTTTGCTCCGGGTGCTCCGGTTTCCCCCACAGTCCAAAGACATGCGCTATAGGTGAAT
>CAIGQV010019164.1:4253228-4273748 GCA_903798115.1 Danio jaintianensis
TAGTTCACAGTACATTAACAGATGTTAGCAAATATTTTAAAATGGCTGACTACGATTAGAATTATTGTTCATTGTTTTTTTTATGTACAGTATTAACTAATGTAAATATCACCTTATTGTAAAGTGTTACAAAACCATGTTCTTTCATTTACTTTCCATGTTGAAAGTAAATTGCAAAAACAAAAATTAACTAATGCATTATTTAGACAGGCGACGCGGTGGCGCAGTGGGTAGCACGTTCGCCTCACAGCAAGAAGGTCGCTGGTTCGAGCCTCGGCTGGGTCAGTTGGCATTTCTGTGTGGAGTTTGCATGTTCTCCCCGTGTTCGCGTGGGTTTCCTCCGGGTGCTCCGGTTTCCCCCACAAGTCCAAAGACATGTGGTATAGGTGAATTGGGTAAGCTAAAATTGTCCGTAGTGTATGTGTGTGAATGAGTGTGTATGAATGTTTCCCAGTGATGGGTTGCAGCTGGAAGGGCATCCGCTGCGTAAAACAAATGCTGGATAAGTTGGCGGTTCATCCCGCTGTGGCGACCCCAGATTAATAAAGGGACTAAGCCGAAAAGAAAATGAATGAATGAATTATTTAGACAATTTAAAGAATGTGTAGATTATCGTCTTTGTTTATCAGTCGGTATTTGTTGTTAGTAGGATAAAAAAAACGTGTCATTGTTGACATATTAATTGTATTGTGGTTAGGGCTGAACAATATATCGTTTTAGCATCGATATCGCAATGTGTGAATATACAATAGTCACATCGCAGGATGTGCAATGTGGAGTCAGGATTGTAGTTGACCAGGTACAACAGTTCAGAACACATGAGAATTTTGGAGTCATTTCAGTTTAACCACAGTAAAGTGAAATTTTATCAATTGCTTGTGTTTTTAAGGCCTTTGTAAACATTTGAAGCATGTTTAAAGCATTTGGGCAGAAGGAATTATTACGTTTGTATCTTTAATAAAGATTAATTGTATTTAATTATTCACACAATGAGGAATATACGGCTTTTTGCATTTACATTTGATTATTTTATATTTCTGTACCGGTTAGACTCCTTCATTTGTATATTTGCTCTACTTTATTTATCTCTGCTTGTAATTTGTTTGTTATATTTTGTGCACTCCCCTACAAAATCATCCCTATCAATCTAAAAATATGAATTAATTAAGTTATCTTGCAATATAAATCGCAGAAAATCTAAATATCGCAATGTACGTTTTTTCCAATATCGTGCAGCCCTACTTGTGGTTATAGTGTTCATAAACATAATTATGACAGTTAGATCTGGAAAAACCTGCCGGTGCTAGTAACCTGCTGATAGATTTACAACATGCAGCGTCAAAGTGAATGATGCTTCATTCCTAATAAACTAAAAATAAGAGTTTAGGAATCATGTTTAGTTTACATGTTTCTCTTGTTTCTAAATCTGCACATTTTTCTCAATCATCACAACCGGTAGAAGTAAGGAACTGTTTTATTTTTTGTTTAACAAGTGCCCTCTTTATTTCAGTCAGATTCTATCATTTTGATTGACACATAGCTAATGCACTTGTTACACTTTTTTTTGTCAAAAATGACACTTTTACTACACGTAACAAATGATTTATCTTATTTAACCTTAGGATATTTACAAAGATGGCTTAAAGATCACCCACCAAAAATAGCCTGTTTAATTCTAAAGATATCAGAGATTCATTCATTCATTTTCCTTCGGCTTAGTCCCTTATTTATCAGGGGTTGCCACAGCGGAATGAACCGCCAACTATTCCAGCATATGTTTTGCGCAGCGGATGCCCTTCCAGCCACAGCCCAGTACTTGAAAACACCCATACACTCTCGCATTCCACACACACTCATACAATACGGCCAATTTAGCTTATTCCAATTTAGCTTATTCAATTCACCTATAGCGTATGTCTTTGGACTGTGACACGGTGGCTCAGGGGTTAGCACTGTCACCTCACAGCAAGAAGGTCGCTGGTTTGAGTCCCGGCTGGGCCAGTTGGCATTTCTGTGTGGAGCTTGCATGTTCTCCCCGTGTTCGCGTGGGTTTCCTCTGGGTGTTCCGGTTTCAAAAAAGAAAACCGAAGGAGTCTAACAGGTACAGAAATATAAAATAATCAAATATAAATGCAAAAGGCCGTATATTCCTCATTGTGTGAATAATTCAATACAATTAATCTTTTTTAAAGCTACAAATGTAATAATTCCTTCTGCCCAAATGCTTTAACCATGCTTCAAATGATTACAAAGGCCTTAAAAACACAATGTATAATAAAAAAATAAATATCTAAAACCATACAACACTCTATCTGACCAAACTTTGCTTCAAATAGTCTTAAAATGCTAGATATTTGGTTTCATCAGATTTAACTTTATCTCAACATCTGTCTCTCTTAACCAGCCAATCAAGTGTTTCCACATGCATGCCCTGTTAACTATTAGTCCATTAGCATTTCGTTTCTGCATTCCAGGGCTATTTCCTCCTCTGTGTCGTCTCTGAACCGCATGCTTGAAACACTTAAGCTGTTTGATTTTTTTTTAGGGATCAGACAGCTTTAATAATCAGATGTCGTTAGTAACAGTCCTGCATAAAGGCTCAATCTATTCTAGCATTAGATGAAGGCTTTATCAGTGTTTTGGGCTTCTCTGACAGTCTGAATGTGACCGTGATGTGCAGATAGACATGTAAATGTTAGGGGCTGGTTATTATCGGTTTTCTTTTTTGTGAAGCTCTGTACGTGTCTGCAGGAGGAAATAAAAGCATGTTAAGTGTTGTAAAAACAATGACAAAGCTGAAGCTGAACTTCCCTGTGCTTTCCTGTGGCATTCAGTTCACTTCTCATTTGGGTTTGCAATGCTTCAGTGAAAAGTGACTAAGAGGTAAATAAAAATAAAACAAATTACATATATATATATATATATATATATATATATATATATATATATATATACAGAGGGTGCTCAGCATAAATGAGTACACCTCTTTTGAAAATAAACATTTTATTAATTTCTCAGTATATATAGCCAATTTAAACAAAACAGTTTTATTAAAGATGCTGTATGTAAGTTTTTGACTCTTCTAAAGCATAAAAATACCATAATAAGTTTGCAAATATTTAAGAAACATGCTAAGTGAACATTCTTGTTCATCTGAAAAACAATGCTGAAGTCAGATATTCTGCTTTGAAAATGTGAGTTACATGCTGGAACGTCTGTTTTTGTTTGGGTCCCTTTAACCTGCCCAATGCCAGTTTAGCCAATTATATTTCAGCACACCGGGTTTCCTTGGTGGAAAACAGCGTATTTCATTCATTCAGTCATGAAGGCTCTCAAAGCATGCGTCCATGACTGAAATGCAACCTCCGGTGGACAGTAACAGCCTCTGAAGTGAAACACAGATTCAGAGTTCCACATGAGGTTATTAATTAGCAAATAATATAAATATTATGAACGTAAACATTAGGTGAGCAGGTCACATTGTAACCCTGTCTCCCAACAACACGCTATGTAACGAGATTTGCAGTGATAAGCAATTTGGCTGTTTGCACCAGACGAAACACGACAGAAATTTAAATACAGCCATTCAGAAGCACAGAATAGTGCGCTTACTGCACTCCAATGAAATGGTATGGTTTATAATCTAATTAATACATATTAAACCTCTTTAACATTATTAAATGTAGATGCTGAATCACTGATATGTGTTGGTTTTGAGTCACAGTTCTAAAGTTCAATTTCAAATTTATTTTATTTTATTTTATTTTCAAGATCTGAGGTGAACTATCTGCTGCTGCTTTCAGGAGTATGGCAATAAATGTCATGTAAAATGCCATTCAAACTCACATTATTAGCATTTAACACTGAATAAAGCACATGAGGTGTACCTGAGGTGATCATTGTCAGTTTTCTGTTGTTCAGCTGCAAGAAATAGAAGCCATTTCTAAATTATAAACTTCAGAGGTTGGTTAGAGCAAAAACTCATTTTAATATGGAGAATATTCCTTCTATTAGGTGCCGTTGCTTTTATTTAGAACACGGTTTAAATCAGCCCTTAATCAGCCTTTAGGCTCGACAGTCAGGCTCGCTCCTGTTGATGTCGTCAATCTGGCAACCTGCGCTTGTGTGTGTTTTGAACCAGGAGTGCGATACCTAATTTAACCACTGGGTGTCAAACTTACATACGGCACCTTTAAACTGTTCTATTCATTAAAGGTGACTCTATAATGCCCCTTTTCACAAGATGTAAAATAAATCTGATGTCCCTATAGTGTGTATGTGAATTTTCTGCTCAAAATACCCCACAAATAATGTTTTATAGCTCTTTAAAACTGCCCTTTTTAGGCTTTGATCATAATTGTGCAATTTTGGTGACGGTCGCTTTAAATTCAAATGAGATTGTGCTCATTTCAAAAGAGGGCGGAGCTACAAATGCCTGTGTGTCAGCATAGGGCAGATTCAAAAGAAAGACTTACGTCCTATGCTAATGAGGGAGAGATGGGCAGGGCTTTCCCCCTCTTATGACACGTACAAAGGGAGAATATCAATCAAAGTGTTTCTGCAGATCAGTTTTTATCCCGCGTGATTATAACAAATACAATTATTACATTTTTACTATTAGAAGCTGGTTATATTCACAGACTGTTGCTACACAACTGTGTTTAAACCCCTTATAAAAGTGATTTTTACATAATAGGTCCTCTTTAAAATAAGAGTTTGGTCAACTAATATCTTTAGGAATAGAAATATAATACATTTAAATTCAAGCGAGTTATTGAAAAAAAAAGACAAACTACAAAATTTCAACTAAATTTGATATTTTATATGTTTCTCTTGATTTTTCCTGTTTTTTAAAATGTTATTACACCCTTCTCATATATCTATATATACAGTGCTCAACATATATGAGTATACCCCTCACAAATCTCTCATTTAGATTAATATTTTCTATAGGAAGCTTTACAAATATTATATTTGTGCATAATATACATTAGATTAGTAAGTACTGAAGCCAAATCTGGAGCTCATTCATTCATTTTCTTTTCGGCTTAGTCCCTTTATCAATCTGGGGTCGCCACAGCGGAATGAACCACCAACTTCCATCCAGCATATGTTTTACGCAGCGGATGCCGAATTCAAGAAAAACAAAAAATTTATACATTTTGTAGTTTGTAGTTTTTTCCCCAATATTTTACATGAATTTAAATGTGTTATCTTTCTGTTTCTAAAGATGTTCGTTGACTAAAATATTATTTTAATAAATATATCTGTTTAATAAATCTGTTTTGTTCAAATGCGCCAAAATATATGACCTATATTCACTGAGAAATTAATACAAATATTCATTTTTAAAATGGGGTGTACTCATTTATGCTGAGCACTGTGTATGTATAACAAAATGCATTTTGAAGTGTTTATTTTATCCTCACTTGTTTCTAAGTTGCTTCAGATAACAGTGTCTGCTAAATGAGTATATGTAAAATGCAGCATTTTGTTGAGCAGGAAACCATGATTAATTACTGCACCGGTAATTAAGAGCTGAACTTTGAACCTGTCTGCAAATAGCTTGTGAATCACACTCTCGATGGGTTAATTGTCGCAAGCCACCATATGGCGTTTGTGTATCTGTAAGCGTCTTACCCGTGCTTAAAGAGACGGCGCACCCAAAAATGAAAGTTCTGTCAACACTTTCTCAGTCCAAATCTAAATGACTTTCTTTTTTTGTGCGATAAAAATGATTACTTTAGTCCCCATGGGCATACATTGTTTGATTGAAGTGTGTCTTTAAGGGTGTGTTCACACTTGAAGTTGGTTTGCCTTTTTTATAATATTTAAGACCTATCAAGAAGTGTGCACACTGTCTACTAACTAGAGTTTTATATACTCTAAAAAGTACTCTTATACACTCTGCATATAGCTCAAAACTATTACATTGCCTGAAAGAGCTCAAGGGATAGTGTGAGAGATTTTCCTAAACACATTTACCCATCAGCACATCCTGAGCTCTTAGGAATAAGCATGCCAGATAATGCCAGCTATAAGATCAAATTCTAGGAACAGTCAATCAACTGGGAATCAACTTTAGGTGCTGATTAATCGGCAAACCCATACATTGGTTGACCTCTAATGTCATGCGTGCATGTGTACATGTGCATAATGCTGCTGAAAACTTTTAATAATGATAGTAAAGCACTTTGCAGAGTGTCGAATGCAAACTGTTCCCACAGATTAAGAGGATTACAGTATGTCTTAGTATTAGAGCAAGGTTGTTTATGCCCTTTGTGACCTTAAGATGGGTTAGTTAGGCTGTGCACAGTTCTGTGATCAGTAGTAAATTTCCTATGAAGGCCAGAGGGCGCTCTTTTGCGCTGAATCTTCAAACACCCACAAAGAAGAAACCCCAGCCTGATCTCACAAGGAAATGTAACGTTAAGTTTCGTTAGTTTAGTGGCTAATTCGTACAAATTTATACAAGTTCAGTCATATAAAAAAGTAAGATTTTTAAAGAGAGGCGTGGCACCAAACCACACCCCTTAACCCAACTATCATTGGGGGATGAGCAAATCATACTAAATTGTACAAATTAGATTATCGCTGTGTGATTTGGGCTAAAGAAACCTATCACGATTTTCTTGAACAATATTAAAATTTCGATTTTAATCATGATTTTGACACACACAGACGTTTTACAGTAGAAATTTGAAGCCTATTCCCAAAGGAAAACTATAAGATCTTTATCAAAGACCTGTAACATGGGCATAAGACATAAGGCAAAAAAAACACCTGGTAAAGGTGTATCAAATTGTCTCTAGAACAGACCTATGGCAAAACAAATAAATGTTTGACCACATATCAGAAGTAGTTGTGTGTACTTTTCTACGTGTCCACAGATTTTTTTCGCCATGCATAGATCATAAACCTCTTTGTGACGCTGTCGTGAAATGCTGTGCTGTTCACATATCGCGTCTTTTGCGTGCACAAGTTCATTATTTCCAATGGAGGCGTGTGTCTTGCGTGCACATATTGGGAGCAACATGCGCATGTACTCCAGGCGCACCCAGAAACATGAAAACATCAAACGGTTGATGGTCGCCTATCCACGACAAAGGAGCGCGAGCGAAAAGCACGTTAAAAATGCTAAAGAAAGCAACGCGCCTCATGCTTTACACACTTTTGTAGATGTGATATGTGACTGACAGGTCTTATAAATTACCTGGTTCTTCGACACATCAGCCTTCGTGTATCCAAAGTAATCCCAAACCAATGATGTTGAGTTTTGTTTGGGCACCAAGTCTTTCTGTGCTGAACTCATCGTCCCTGTTTGTCATTAAGCTCAGTCTCCTGTTCTCGCACTCTGTTTAGTCGCACTGCATTATGATTGGTTCAAACAGCAAACTTCGGGAGAAGTATCAGTCGGGACTGGAGCGCGCATTTCAAATCACGATTTTAATACAATTTCAATTAAATCGCACAGCCGTAGTACAAATTCATATGAATTAGCCACTAAATTAAAACGTTATGAATTGCAGTGAGCGGTTGCTGAATAAACAGAAGATTTAACTGCTTTCATTTATTCAACATGACTAATAATCACATGACTACAAAATCATCTCACAGTAGGATTTATTTCAAACACACGACTGAAGTTATGAAGTGAGTATGGAGTAAAATAATTTTTATATGTAGTATTTTCATATGCTTTCTAACGAACAACATTTACTACGCTGTCATTATTACAGAACAATTATCTCAATTTCATTATCGTCCGATTAAATTGACTTTGATTTTGAATGTTATTTTTGCGTAGCTTGTCAGTGAACTTTCTCTCGGTAAATGCTGCTCTGAAAGCACATGCTGGTGATTTACTACCATTACAGAACCAGCTATACTGACAAAACGCACAAAATTCGATTAATTGTGGAGCTCTAAATTTAACTATGACAACAAAAACAGGCTTGCTCTTGAGCATTCTGTCATTTTAGAGTGGTATCTCTATCCTCTTTCTGATTTGTTTAGATTAGGGCTGAACGAAAAATCGCATGAGATTGTCGTGCACATTTGTCTATAAAAGCTGTCTATACACAAAGTTCTAGTTCTCTGCTAAGCTACGCAAAATATCGCATGCGTTATCATCAGGCGATAGTCAAATCGCAAATAAACATTCTGCGATATTGACAGCTGTTTGTGTAGCTGCTCGGTAAACTACGACTCTTTGTAGTAAATGTTGCTAACGTTAAACTTGAAAGCATGTACTCAAATACCACATATAATGACTTCATAGCTTCAGTCGAGTGTTTGAAATAAGTCTTTGAAATGATGTCTAATGGTGCGTTCACACCAGACACAGATGAAGCATCAAGCATGAGTGATTTACATGTTAAGTCAATGCAAAGACGTGAATAGACATCCTGCGGCGCGATTCATGCAAATGAGGGAACACGAATGACGTGGCACGAATTGAGCGTTTGCGCTTGATCATTGACACCCAAATCGTTCGAGTTGGAAATTCTAAACTTTAGCAGACATTCGCGCCGTGTTAACCAATCAGGAGCTTTCTCTTGTTGGGGCATGATTATGAAGTAGTGCCTGTTGTTGGTGTCTCGAGGGGAAATCGTCTTGCCGACACCGACAACAGCTCATCAAACTGCGCTCGGCTCAGTCGGAAGCACCACTGAAAGCTTCCATCATCCAGGTACAGTTTCTGGAGGAGTTGATGAACTTGAGTTGAGGATCTAGTGGACTCAAACACGGCGCCGAACGAATCTACACTGTTTTTCAGCCTCTTGAAGCTAGAGTCACCGGGCAAACAGAAACCCCGCCCATGATGTGAATCCATGTCTATTCTGAAGTGAATTTGACGTGCGAATGAAGCGAGTAAACTCAAAATGTTCACGCATCTATTTATTCACGCATGCCGCGTCTGGTGTGAACACAGCATTACACGATTGTGACGAAGGCATTACACGATTACATACTTTATTATCAGGGAAATTATAATAAGAAGAACTCAGATAAACCATATGTTGTCATGGTCATGTTTATAAATATTGTTGAATCAAATGAAAGCAGTTTTAATCTTCTGTTTATCCTAAAAACGCTATAAAGATATACCATGGACTAGTACTTCCTGGGTTTCTTCGGGGGATATTTGGTTGTTCTGTGTGACTCATGCTAGAGTGCCCTCTGGCCTTCTGGAGGAGATTTACTGCTGATCACATCAGTATTTTCCTCACACTTCACAGCTTTAGCTAAATCGCAAGTCCGATTTATCATTCAGCCCTAGTTTAGATCTCTTTGGTGTGTGTTGCATTTATATTTCAGTAGAACAGCATCTGAGTTTGTTTGTTAGCAAACAAAAATCCATCTTTTTAGGAATCTCGGTTTTTAGGACTCGCCGTTTTTGGGGGACAACTTATTTGTTTTATGTTCAATCCATTTAAATTTGTTAAGATCGATTTGTATTGGGACAACATGAATGAATTATGTTTAACCGTACATTTTCAATCAGGGCTTGACATTAACTTTTTTGATCACCAGCCACTGTGGCTAGTAGTTTACTATCACTAGCCACAACTTTGTTGTTGGGAAAATGTATTTTAATTGCATAAATTTGACTTTGGCATGCTAAAATGGTTATATTTTGTTATGTTCGCATGCCTCCTCATTCATTTCACTTTGTGTGTTGTGTATGATCTTGCTCAGTGAACATGACCAAATGGGTTGGTTTCATAGTGTCGCATTGCAATTTGTTTTTATTTTTTAAACTACTTATGTAAAATGAGCTGAAACAACACAATTCTTGATATTTTTGGGGGACAACTTAATTGTTTTATGTTCAATCCACTTAAATTTGTTAAGTTAATTTAATCGATTTATGTTGGGACAACATGAATGAATTGTGTTTAACCCTACATTTTAAACCAGGGCTTGACATTAACTTTTTTGATCAGCAGCCACTGTGGCTAGTAGTTTTCCAACATTACTAGCCACTCGCCATTTTCACTAGCCACAATTTTGTTTATTTTAATTGCATAAATTTGACTTTGGCATGCTAAAATGGTTATATTTTGTTATGTCCGCATGCCGCCTCATTCATTTCACTTTATTTGTGTGTTGTGTATGATCTTGCTCAATGAACATGAGCAAAAGGGTTATGGTTTCATAGTGTTGCATTGCAATTTGTTTTTATTTCACATGACTTTTCAGGGTAGCGGGTGTTAATGTCAAGCCCAATTGTGTGGAACCCAGCATTTTTTTTACTGTCTAGTAATGATCATTCTGAGTCATTCCTGTAGTCTGTTTTTGCACATGCTGTGTACTGGAGGCCATTTCAGGGTTAGCGAGAACTTGCTAAGGTTACCCCGATGTGTGTGTGTGTCTGTATATAAGCTCTATACTTCCTGGGTTTGAGTTATGTTGTGGTTAGATAGCTCACCTTAAAAGGGGAAGTGCAGTATGTGGTTGTAAACGCCCAAGTGTGATTGGTGAATGGTTTTGCGTGTGAATGTGACACTTGTTTCGAAGGTTTAGGTGTCACTCTCTATCTCTTCTGTCCTCTTCCGAGCAGCCATGGGAAACCAGTGAGTATCTCCATCTCGTCTTGTCTGACGAACTTCAAAACATTCTGAATGCTGCATGACGATCTAGATGCTAGCATTGTTGTGTATGGATGTGTCTGTTTTCCGATCCTTCAAGCTTGCCTTTTGATTCTCCTTTTATATGTTGGGTTAGACTATATAGCAAATACTACAACCTGTTTCCTGACCTTTACATGATTCCTCACTAACAACTGATGAATTGAAACCCTTTCGACTGGACCTGCATGAATAGTATGCAAATACCTACTGGGCCTTTGTTATGAAATTGAGCTGCTTATGTATATGACTCTTAAAACGTCTTGCCTGAGTTATGGGATGCCTTTGAATCTTTGGTGTCTGTTTGTATTTTGTCTGCCTGGGGAGAAACTGGATGAATTTAAGTCTAACCCAAGGATGAATCTGGATGCTTTGGATGAAAATGGGTTTGCCAGTAAAGGGAATTTAATGCCTTCCGTCTCTTTTGCATGTTTCCATGTTACTGATGTCGTTCTGGGCATCACGTTGAATTTTTTTGCACTCTTTCTTCGCCGTCTCTAGCCGATTTGAGCTTGCCAATTGTCTGTTACGCAGAGGTTTGAAGGAAGTATACCAGTTTTAAGATTAATATTTGTGATTGAATGAATATGTGATAGATAATATACATCTAGGCAGTTGTTTTTACAGAATAAAGCCCGGCAGGCTTATATTATCAGTTATATATGACCCAAGTGCTTTATTCTGCGAAAGAAACAGCCTAGATGTACATTATCCTGCTTATTACATGGCTGCTTGCCACAAAATGAAACAATTAGACACAAAATATTGATCTGAGCTGTAATAATTTATTAATTAAGTGCAAAGCTGACAGAAACAAATGCTAGCCTACTTATTATTCAGTCACAAGATGACGCCAAACAGTCTAGAGCAGCGGCATGAAAGATTTGCATAGAAATATGCATATGAATGTATTTACTGACCACCAAGATGATTTGAAGTAGCCTGTGTTATTAGTTTCAGCGGTTGAATGTCAGGATTGACCAATCAGAAACAAGTAGCCCAGACAAACATGTAATAATCTTGATTTAAAGTGCAATAGGAGATCTTGGAAATTGCTAATGTTAGCCTGTTAGCACTGAAAGCTAGGGCTGGGCGATAGGACCTTTTTAAAAAAAAATCCAGATTTATTTCACAAAAAAATTTATTTACGAAGGTTATTAATCTATAATTAGCTTAAACATATCATAGTTATATAATTTTACGATATAAAAAATGCTAAAGAAAAAAACGTTCCCCCAAGAACCTTGCTAGCTGTCATTTAAAGATCAATTTTAACAAGATCTATTTACAAGATTTTTATAATAATAATAATAATAATAATAATAATAATATCAATGGGTGGCACAGTGGCTCAGTGGTTAGCACTGTCGCCTCACAGCAAGAAGGTCGTACACCGTGTTGGCGTGGGTTTCCTCTGGGTGCTCCGGTTTATAGGTGAATTGGATGAACTAAATTGGCCATAGTGTATGAGTGTGTGTGTGAATGTGAGTGTGTATGGGTGTTTCCCAGTACTGGGTTGCGGCTGGAAGGGCATCCGCTGCGTAAAACATATGCCGGAATAGCTGGCAGTTCATTCCGCTGTGGCGACCCCTGATAAATAAGGGACTAAGCCGAATGAATGTGTCAATGTGCAAACATTTAGTCATTAAGGGTGCTTTCACACTAGCACTTTTGGTCCGCACCCGGGTTCATTTGACGTCAGAGTACGGTACGTTTAGCTAGTGTGAACGTGCCTTCTGAACTCGGGTGCGCACCCGTGAACGGTACCCGAGTCCACCTGAAAGAGGTGGTCTGGGGTACGGTTCATGCGAACTCTGGTCCGGGTCACTTCTGGTATGAATGCAATCGTACCAAATAACGGAAGTGAATCGCCAACTGTACAACAAACTATCGTGTTCATTCGTATGTGTGTGTGTGTGTGTGTGTATCTGTGTATCACGTACTGTACCTTGGTGACAAGCGGGACTGAGCCAGGGCAATCACAGTGATAATGTCTGCTTGTCTCCTCCAAAAACAGCTTCTGCAGACATCGCGTGATGTTCTGAACGTTTATAATACTTTTGCGGCAGATGGACACGAGTCTGTATGTCCAAAACAGAAACAGAACGACCGTGATGTGTGTACGTCTTTTCATTTTGGCGCTTTGCTTTCATGTTCGTCACCTAGCAACAGCCGTACACACAACAGCAGCTCAATGACGCAAGCGTACCAGGGTTCAGAAGGAAAAAAGACAGTGTGAACACAAACCAACCGAGAAGGTGGCAAGGAGGGACAATCGAACTTGGCTACGGTCCAGGCAATTGAACCAAGTGTGAAAGCACCCTAAAACACTACGAATGAGATATTCTGACTCTGACTGTTGTAATTTTCCCGCCATTAGTGTTTATTTTCAGCATTGGGTCACCTTTGGGCTGCTTCAGCCAATAGCAGAACTAGCAACTACTCAGGAGGCGGGCTAAAAATAGTAAGATCCCATCTGATTGGTCAAATTTAGATAAATAACCAATGCATAAAATAAATGTAATTTATAACACATGTCTGTGATACGTATATTGCATATACTATTATCATGTTAATGATACTTTTGCGTTATATTGTGCAGCCCTACTGAACGCAATCACCTATTGCATCTTTAAATTCTATCCTGGCATACTTTTACTGTACATCTCAAAACAAAAAACTGCAACAATTGGAAATCTTTGTAAATATAAGCATTAATATGTTATTTTAAACCCTGTTTAGTTTCAAGTAGGCCATTTCCCTGTTTGTAGCTAACCGATTTTCTTTATTTTCAATGAAACGCAAGATCTTTCAAAATAAAAGGTTCCGTTTGTGTCATGTTAAAGCAAATGTGTGGTTGTAGTGTTCATGGACCAGTTCAGATTCGTTTTTTTAATAGTATTGCAGCATGTTACTTTGAGCAATCAATATTTATCGAGTTCATTTTTGTTATGCAGTGACGTTAAGTGTGTGTGTGTGTTAATACACCACATCCTGTGGTTTAGTGAAGTTGTCTGATGATACCCATAAAAAAAACACGTTTGATTTGTGCAGCTTTACAGTCACTTAGTGAATCTAGAATTAGCCCAGTTGTTTAATGTAAGACTACAATGGTGCAACATACATTTTATCAGGCCATTTTAAATGCATTTCTGATTGTTATTCAGTCAGAATTCTCCAGAGGAAAACAAAGGCTTACGATACTGTACATTTGCAACTGAAGTTGGTTTTATGTGGTTTCTAAAGGGATAAAGTCATAAGATAACAAATAAACTGCAGCTAAAGTAAGTTTAATGTGGTTTCTTGAAGGAAATAAATCATGTAAGATAAAGACACTTTGTAACTGAAGTCGACTTAATGTTAGTTACATATCGTTTGAACCATTTTTGAAGAAAGGTTTGATTTTACAGACTCTGACAGTAAACAAAGCTTTTGTTATGCTTTGCAGATGACAATGTAGTCTAAATAAACATGTAACACACGCACATGATGTTGCTGTTTTCTCAAAATCACAGGTTGTTTGTTCAGGAATCCATTATCGTATAAATGGCAACGTGATCTTAAAGCAGCTATTTAAAAATAAAGTTTAAATAATAATTAAATATGGCAATTATTTATTTATTTATTTATTTTTTTACAAATTTATTTCTTTTAATATGGCTTTTAATTGTTTTTTATATCAGGATTTATCACTTACACATATTTGAGCTCATGCATTAATAAAATAAAAATATATCTAAAATAAATTATTCATTCATTCATGCATGTTCTTTTCGGCTTAGTCCCTTTATTAATCTGGGGTCGCCACAGTGGAACGAATCGCCAACTTATCCAGCATATGTTTTACGCAGCGGATGCCCTTGCAGCTGCAACCCATCACTGGGAAACACCCATACACTCTTATTTACACACATACACTACGGACAATTTAGCTTACCCAATTCACCTATAGCGCATGTCTTTGGACTTGTGGGGGAAACCGGAGCACCCGGAGGAAACCCACGCCAACACGGGGAGAACATGCAAACTCCACACAGAAATGCCAACTGACCCAGCCGAGGCTCGAACCAGCGACCTTCTTGCTGTGAGGCGAACGTGCTACCTAAAATAAATTAAATTAAATTAAATTAAATTAAAATAAAAAATAAAATAAAATAAACAACAAATTAAAATTCTTACAAATAGATAGATAGATAGATAGATAGATAGATAGATAGATAGATAGATAGATAGATAGATAGATGACACCTGTTTCTATCCAAGTCATTGTATGTGGTTAAAAAAACCCACTTTGCCCCAACGTATTTAAAATGACAATGAATTAGTATTTTTGGGGCTGCACTGTGATACTGTAACATTGACATTTTAATGGTATGTCCTCTATTAAATATTTTTTTATAAATAAATATCTATTGATAAATTAAACAAGACACATTCTAATGCACGAAAAGCTATGTTACAGTGATACAGGGATGTTAGTTGATATCTTTGTCCCACATATGAATTGCATTTCAATGTTTTTCTTTTTAATTATTGACTACAATTACAGCTGAAGATTTAAAATCATGTCATTGATCTGTGTATAAGCTGAGAGGCTGGTCTTTTTTCTGTGCTAACTGACTGCAGTGCATTTCACAGTTGCTGTCGATAGAGTTTAACTGAACCAGGAACATGATTTTATGTAGGCCAGGCTCAGCTCTGAATTTGTTGACAGCCAAGTTTAAATGCTCAGATGTCTGATCCATGTAACACGACTACGACATTGCTCAATACTACTACCGCATTTTGCACAACTTCTGCTTTAGAAAAGAGGAAATGTACTGTCTCCTATAAAAAAAAATGAACACAGAGGGCCCTATCATACACCCAGCACAAGTGTTTTTTGTGGCTATTTTCGCACTGAGACAGGTTTCATTTTCACATTTTTCACGTTGTTTAAATAAAAATAGCTTTGCTGTTTTGAGGCGACTGAAATAAACCGCATCATTGACCAACTAAAAGCTGCTCTAAAGTCAATGACGCAGAGTTTTTATTTGTTATTTAAAGAGTGCGTTAGTATTATGAGCCTATGCAGGTCCAAAATGCGCATACACATTGCTTATTACACACACAGGGATGTACAGCAATACACAAATATTATTAAAAATAAAAAAATTAAGGGATTAAAATGTTAAAAAATTACAATTGTCTACATAAATATTAAAAACGCTACCTCCTTCCATGTCTTCTTCACCTCAGGGGGTTTTGGTGGAATCCGGCTAGAATTTTCGGACCATCGCAGGTTTCACTTTCACGTTTTTGCACCACGTTTTTTTTTATTTGTTATTTAAAGAGCATGTTAGTGTTATGCGCCTATGTGGGTCCAAAATGCGCATACATGTCGCTTATTACACACACAGGGATGTACAGCAATACAGAAATATTATTAAATAGAAAATGAAAGGATTAAAATGATAGTTTTCTACATAAATATAAAAAATGCTACCTCCTCCCATGCCTTCTTCACCTGAGGAGGCTTTGGTGGAATCCGGCTAGAACTTTCGGACCGACGCAGGTTTCATTTTCACGTTTTGTGCCACATTGTTTAAATAAAATATGCATTTGCGCCACTCACACACAAGAAATGCCAAATGGCCCTGCCGGGACTCGAACCAGCAATCTTCTTGCTGTGAAGGACAGTGGTAACCACTGAGCCACTGTGCCGCCAGTCCTGTACATAATAAAAAATACTATGGAAGTCAGTGGGTGCCAGCTACCAACACTTTTCTGAATATCTTCGTTTGTGTTCAACAGAAGAAAGAAAGTCAAATAGGTTTTGAACAAGTGAAGGGTGAGTAAATGATTATTTTAGGGTGAACTATCACTTTAAGTTAAAATATGGAGCCAAAAATATTTTTGTTTGGCATTAGGTGACAAAGTTTGGCATGAGTGAACCATCTTCTTGAATTCATTTGATGCAGGACAATACTAAACGGGTTATTTTAGACCATGAAGCTCTTTGGTTGTTGTCTAGGAGGGGCGGACAGACAGTGACAGCTCTTAGGAAATGATTTAGCACTCTCCAAAATAGACACAACAAACCCCCTGCCCACACAACAGAGGACAAGTCGTGAGCCTGAGCTGAAATGATTGCTGAAGATACCAGACTTACAGGGCAAACGCTAGGCCTGCAAAATGTATCATTTCCGCATCGATATACAGTTCAAGTGAATTATTAGCCCCCCTGTATATTTTTTTTCCCCAATTTCTGTTTAATGGAAAGATTTTCTCAACACATTTCCAAACGTAATAGTTTTAATAACTCGTTTCTAATAACTAATTTCTTTTATCTTTGCCATGATGGCAACACATGATATTTGACTAGATCTTTTTCAAGGCACTAGTATTCTGCTTAAAATGAAATTTAAAAGCTTAACTAGTGTAACCCCTAGTTCATTAGAAAGAAAATAAAGAAAATGGACTTTCATATAAATAACCTTTATTAATTACCCACACAAGGGATATCAAACAATAAATATATAAAAGACTTTGGTAGCAGGTAAGCACAATATAGTCACACGGCTTTCATATCAGGTGCAAATGTGCAATACTCAAGGCATTTGGGGTCCGCTCATGCTCCGCCTCTTTGCCCATATTTGGTTACCCCCAGTTGGAGCGATGACGCGCGAACAAAATGGCGCCGGTTGGCCACGCCCACTTGTAGCTTCATTTGCGCTCTTTAGAAACCTATGGGTCACGTCACGGATACTACATCCATATCTTTTAGAGTCTATGCTCAAAACAGTGACATAAGCCAACTCCTGAAACAGAGCTAGAACATACAACATTCATCACAAACCTTTTAAACATCAAAGACAACCCCTCACAATATACACACAGCAATACTATAACAAATAAACAGCATGTAACAAACATGTATCTCAATCACTGAACACATACCTGGATACAGCTACAATGACTGCTACTCAGTGTTAGCATCTTCAGGTATCCCCAACTAAAAGAATATTGACGCTGCCCAACTTTCATTAATTCCTCCTCACAACTGCCGCTCCATTCATAAAGACAGCTCATGACCGGAAATTACCGTATTTCATCTATCCTGCACCATCACCGTAAGTACTAGAAAGTTTACAGCCATTACACTAGGTTAATTAGGCAAGTTAGGGTAATTAGGCAAATCATTGTATGGTTTGTTCTGTAGGCAAGCGAAAACAAATATTGCTTAAACGAGCTAATATTATTGACCTTAAAATAGTTGTTAAAAAAATTAAAACTGCTTTTATTCTAGCCAAAATAAAAGAAATGAGACTTTCTTCAGAAGAAAAAATATTATAGAAAATACTGTGAAAAATTCCTGAATCTGTTAAACATAATTTGGGAAATATTTGAAGAAGAAAAAATAGTGCAATAGTCACAACGCAGGATCAGCCAAACGTCAAGTTCAGGGTTGCACAATATATCGGAAAGTTATCACTATGATAATATATGTAATATCCATATAGCTCGGAAGTGCAATATATGAAATTAGTTTTATGTGCCATGCATTTGTGTGCTGCATACATAGGTTGTTTATCCAAATCTGACCAATCAGGTGGCGCCTTTGCTATCTTCATCCCACACCTCTCCAGAAGCTAGAGCTGAAAATAAATACTAATGCTGGGAGACAAGAGAGGAAAATGACAACAGGCAATAAAAATCTGAATTTACGCAGACATTTTCAGTCATTTGTGGTGTTTTCGAGTCTAAATGTTTGCACACTGATGTCCGAAATTTTCGTATGCGTTTTTTTCGTATTCATATGCGAAAATTCGTCACGTAAACAAACCTTGCACACTGAGTTTGATGCGTATTAATTAATCCATTACGGAAAAACGCAAAACATTTGGGAGTCAGTTCAAGCAGTGATACTTTGTTCTCCTCTCTTCTCCAAAGCAGAAAGAGAGGAATAGGCTACATTGTGTTCATTTAATACTAGCCTACATAGAGAGGAGAGTTCTCCTCCTCATCAAAGAGCTGCGCTACGATTATCCCAAAATTCAAAGTTTATTTCAGGAAATCAGTGGAATTTTGATACATTGCTTGGGATACTTCACACATTCACATACGTAAACAAATTCTGAACAGAGACTGGCAGTACCTGTAGACATTATAATAGATGGTGGCCGCATTGACGTGTCGAAGCAACGGACCGAAAGCAGACCATGCTTTCTATTTTAATGTCTATGGGCAGTACGCCAAATGTATACACACACACCAAACAGCAGCAGGGCAGAGGTGTGCCAGTCACTGAATCCAGCAAAGGGGTTCTCAAGTGTCCGCCACATTCTGTCTTTATTTTATGCAAGTGTGTTTGTCAAAGTTTTCTGTAGCTCATTCTGTATTTAGCTTTTCGCTTGTACGGTGGCTATGAACTGTCAAAGCACCTCTCAAAGCGCTTTTTCGGATGTGAAAAGCGTAAAAAAATCGAACCCGGTTCGAATTTTTTTTATGACGGACGAAAGTTTCGGAGGCAGTTTGTCAAACGATTGGCACAACGTGAGGTCGAATTTATTTTTTAACGTGCGAAAATTACGGGCGAAAATTTCGGATTCAGTGTGCAATAACCTTAAATGTTTGCACATTGTAATAGTTGTTTATTTAATTAGCTCAGAAAAATGTGTATTACCTGTTTATTTTAGTATGATCATAACATAAATACAACCCCCAATCAGAAAAAGTTGGGACAGTATGTAAAACGCAAATAAAAAAGAAAGTAGTGATTTAAAATTTACTTTGACTTGTATTTCATTGCAGACAATATGAACTCAAAATATTTCATGTTTTGTCTCGTCAACTTCATTTCATTTGTAAATATACATCCTTTCCTGTCATTCCACATTCCAAGAAAAGTTGGGACAGGAGCAGTTTAGGGCTAGTAATCAGGAAAATTGGTTAAATAATGCTGTGAAATGCTTTGAAACAGGTGATGTCAACAGGTGATTGTAATTATGATTTGGTTCAAAAGCAGCATCCAAGAAAGGTCTAGTCCTTTAGGAGCAAAGATGGGCCGAGGATCGCCAGTTTGCCAACAAATATGTGAGAAAATTATTGAAATGATTAAAAACAATGTTCCTCAAAGAAAGAGAGGAAGACATTTGGATATTTCACATTCAGCAGTGCATAACATCATTAAAAGATTCAAGGAATCTGGAGGAATTTCAGTGTGAAAAGGACAAGGGCGCAAGCCTTGTTAAAAATATTGCTAGAAAAATAGCGTTTTGCAAGTTAGTTATATTGTAAGAAATACTATTATTGGAACTCTCAACAACAATATCGCATATTAGTCATTCAGTCATTCATGGTGTTTTAAAGTCAATGGGCTCTATTTTAAGGGTCTAAGCGCAAAGTCTAAAGTGCATGGCGCAAAAGCATGAAGAGCGTGTCCGAATCCACTTTTGCTATTTTAAGGAAGGAAAAATATGGTTTGCGCTCCGGCACATGGTCTAACAGGGTTGTGCTTATTCTCCTAATGAGTTATGGGTGTGTTTTGAGCATAACGTGCATTAAACCAATCAGAGTCTCATCTCCCATTCCCTTTAAGAGTCAGTTGCGTGACACCATGGCGCACCTGCTATTTACATGACTTTGTAAGTGGAAAAACTGAACGCTTCACTAGTGAGAAAACAGTTAAACAGAGCATCTGCAGCACGAGGATAAAGAACAAGCCTCCTCCATTCAGCCTCTTTACTTTCTCTTTACTTTACTTTTACTCTTTACTTTACTCCTTTACTTTCGTGGAGTAAGAAAACGGTGGAAACTCACTCCACTAAAGACATCCATTAGTCTACATATTTAATTTTGTTTGTTAAGCGCAAAGATTTGTTTCAAAACTATTTCTAAATTCAGT
>CAIGQV010019164.1:4274148-4299232 GCA_903798115.1 Danio jaintianensis
TCCGATTCAATGATCTATGCTAAGCTAAGCTAAAAGTGCTCCCGCCAGACCCAGAGATCGGCTGAAAGGATTAAAAAATGATAAAACATAATTGTTTAACTCTGTTTTGACTTTGTTATTTAATTGTTTAATTCTCAATTGTTTAACTCAAATCCATAACTCTTAACTTAAAAAATAAATTGAGTGTTACCTTAAAGGATTAAGCTGAAGCTCTTAGTTTCATGGTCATTTCATGTCAGAAAATGTGAGTCTTGGCTCTAAATATCTGTATGTTTTTCTTTATAATGTCTAATAATTCATCAATTTCCTCATCCTCTCTTAGTTTCTCCATCATCGACCGTAGCAAAATGCCCCTGGGAGAGGATGGACCCTCTTGGAAAAAGAAAACATCG
This sequence comes from Danio jaintianensis, assembly GCA_903798115.1. Classification (NCBI taxonomy): domain Eukaryota; kingdom Metazoa; phylum Chordata; class Actinopteri; order Cypriniformes; family Danionidae; genus Danio; species Danio jaintianensis. The sequence goes on from CAIGQV010019164.1 coordinate 4,274,541, forward strand.
AACATCAAGGATATCTATGACTTCAAAGAGGTTTTGGGCACGTAAGTTATTAAAATCTTTCACTTCCAACTCAGCAGCTATACAAAAGCTACCGCCGGCGTTTGTGTTTTTAGCTGATGGCAGGCGTTTCTTCTTGACATTAATCATACTTGACTTTATTGAATTAGGTTACAGTTTTGTGCTGAGGAACTTTTTGTGTTGACCTTTTGCAGATGTGGCACTTTCCTGCACTGTCACGACGCTTGCTTGGCGAAGCAGGATCTTAATGGACTTTTAATAGGGAACGTTTAGTTTTTAGGCTCATCCTGATGGCTCATTATGTGTTATGTGGAAATTATGAATCGTACGAGAGCTCATTTACAAATAGGAGTGTTAAAGTTACAGTAATGTAAGCAGGCTGTTGAATTCAATAGGTTTTGGTGTGTGGGAAAGCTTGATTAACATTACTTTAGAGAGAAACCCTGTGCTATGAATAGGTATGTGCAAGAGGATGATATACAGTTGTCATATGAAATGTTTATTCTTAAAATATTTCCCAAATGATGTTAGACATTTTCACATTTCTTATAATATTTTTCCTTCTGGAGTAAGTCTTATTTTGTGTTTAGTTTGACTGGAATAATAAAAAAAAAGTTTTGGTCAATACTAATTTTAAGGTCAATATTATAACCACTTTTTAGAAATATAGATATTTTTTAATTGGCTACAGAAGAAACTACTGTTATACAATAACTTGCCTAATTATACTAACTTACCTAATTAACATAATAACCTAGTTAAGCCTTTTAATGTCACTTTAAGCTGAATACTATTATCTTGCAAAATACGTATCTTGAAAAATATTATGTACTGTCATCATGGTGTAACCCACCAGTCCTACTGCACCCAACCCGGTCTGAGCTGGAATCAAACCGGCGATTCTGTGCATAGGAGTTGGTTGGTCTAACAAGGAGGCTAAAGACCATGGCCTCTAGCGTCTTTTGCTAGAGCACCTTTAGAGGTCATAGGAGTGAGGTTTACCTGCATAGCACTTTGCTAGCTGGCCTCCGTTACTCTCACACCCCTAAAGCCTGGTTTATACTTCTGCGTTGAGTGATCGGCATGACCCACGGCGCATGCCTTGTGCGTTGCCGTGCGTTTATACGTCTGCGCGCTGTTTGTGTTGCTCTGCAATAACACTTCCAAAACACTAGCTGGCAGTAGGTTTTTATGTTCCTCTGTGTCGAGTTTCTTCGCTGGTGTTTTGTTTTTTCTGAACGCTACCTTAATGTAGAAGTAGCTCAAACTTGCTCATTTTGAGGCGGGAACTGGTGGACGTGCAACAACTTTAATCATAAGGTAAACACAAATTTTTTTTTTTCCATTTGTAGCTCCTTCACGAGACTCCACACTTGTAAACACTCACTCCATCTGGCTCTCGCTCCCGCCCACACTCGTCAGCAATACCAAGCCGACCAATCACAGAGCTTGCGCTACGCGTCAATGCGACGTGTAGTTACATCTTTTGAGAGGTGCACGTCGGCCACGGCGAGGGCTATGCGACCACGTGCAGGCTGCGCCGGAGCATACGCGTGCGTTTGAAGCAGAAGTATAAATCAGTCTTAATCCTCACTCATATCCCGGACGAGCCCCCAAGTGTAACCCACGGGTCCTACTGCACCCAACCCGGTCTGAGCTGGGATCAAACCGGCGATTCTTTGTATGGGAGTCGGTTGCTCTAACAAGGAGGCTACAAATGAAATCAAAATTAGCCATATGATTTTGTTAGCTCACATTGTTATTTTTGTGCTAATAATTGAATTAGCATTTTTGGGCTAATAATTGAATTCTTCAAAATAAGTGTTTCTTTAAAAGGGCTAAACAAACTTATGAATACGGAAGTGAAACACGATGTGAGTTCAGAAGCATGGACTCCTCACAAAACAGCATGGATTGTTTCATACCAGAATGACAGCCACATGTGAGCAGTTGTGGGAACTGTGTCAAACCAGATATTCTCATTTATGACTGCATTGTTTCAAAGAAACTACACATTTATAGAAGTGTGATGGAGAAGATTTGGTTCAAGCCAGTTCATACTGAGTTTCAGTTTGTGTCAGTAAAGTAATGAAACAACCAAGGTGTCATTTGCAAATAAATTCTATTCACTCCCCTAGAGTTAAACAGCTGAGTTTTACCATTTTTGAATCCAATCAGCCGATCTCCGAGAATGGTGGGAGCACTTTTAGCTTAACTTAGCATAATTCATTCAATCAGATTAGACCATTAGCATCTCGCTCAAAAATGACAAGAGTTTGAACTCAACTGTTTAAACTCCACATGAACCGGAAGCTGTGACCGTTTTTTTTTTGTATTCCTAGAGAAACAGAATATTAAATGAGAAAACAGTGGGCGTGGCTTGTTTTTTGTACTGCGAGCTGATTGGATGTAGTGAAGTAGGCATTTCATTCAGAAAGATCAGGAAAATGGTTTGGGGAGAGTTATTACAACCTAACAGACTCCTCCTGCTCACCATTTCTGTTTGTTGTCAAAACTGACAGCTGGAGGGGCGTGGTTAAGTATGTTAGCCACGCCCAATACCTCAGACAGACCTTATATGAGAATTTAACTGAAAACAAACAGGAAGTGCATATTCAGATTTCAATTAAAGATTCATTCATTCATTTTCTTTTCGGCTTAGTCCCTTTATTAATCTGGGGTCGCCACAGCGGAATGAACCGCCAACTTATCCAGTATATGTTTTACGCAGCGGATGCCCTTCCAGCTGCAACCCATCACTGGGAAACACCCATACACTCTCATTCACACACATACACTAGGGACAATTTAGCTTACCCATTTCACCTATAGTGCACTCTGTACATTCATTTTTTCATTCATTTTAGAGGTCGCCACAGTGAAATGAACCATCAACTATTCCAGCATATGTTTTACGCAGCGGATATCCTTAAGCCGCAACCCATGGGAAACACCCATACACTCTCACATACACACACACACACACACACACACATACACTACGGACAATTTAGTTTATTCAATTCACCTATAGCGCATGTGTTTGGACTTGTGGGGGAAACCGGAGCACCCGGAGGAAACCCACACGACACGGGAAGAACATGCAAACTCCACACAGAAACGCCAACTGACCCAGCTGAGGCTCGAACCAGCGACCTTCTTGCTGTGAGGCATCAGTGCTACCCACTGTGCCACCGCGCCGCCCTCAATTAAAGATTACAAGAGCAATTTTGTTTTAGTTTTGATGTCATTTGTACTTCAAGATACTCCCAATGTATCCTTTCACTTCACGTTCAGTTAAAATAAATAAAATACAGAAGCAGAAGAATCATTATGACTGTATTTTCCGATTCAAACCCTGCAGTCTCTCATTAAACACTTCCACATGCTGCACTCGGAGCCAGTTTGAAGACTGGGGGCCATTGTTAGGGCTGATCTTTCTATTTTTTCCACTTTGGCATGCTCAGATTTCGGGTCTGCGAGATGACCCTTGCTCTCCTCAAAGGAGTGACAGGAGTGGGAAAGTTGAGGGCCGGTATTTCAGGCCCGGATTCAGTGCTAATGGAATCTCCACTGACATCATGTCTGCAGTGAGAGTTTCAGACAGGAGAGAAGGGGGAAACTGCGCTTTCGATTATTTCCACCACTTCAATGTGGTCTGGTTTTCTCTGCTCTGATTAATGAGAATGCGGAAAGACCTATTACGGCATAAACATATTAACTTTATTGAAATGAGCCTGCTTTATTTGAATGGTTGCAGCATCACTCCTTTTCTCAGTATGTCAGTATTAGACCAGTTTTTATATGTTGTCCAGGCTTGTTTGGGGACAGATCAACAGCTCTGCGTCGTTCAACTGCAAGTTCACCGTGGGTTGGTTGTCTTGGCAACAAGAGGAGACACTTTCCATATGGACTATAACTGTTGCTATGGAAACAAAGTTTTTATTTTCTATTAATAATCTGGCGGGTAAATGTGTAAGCATCGAGAGCCTCAATGTTCTGAGATGGGTTTTGTTTTTGGGGGGAGGTGGAGAGATTTTGTCCAGTCTGTAATGCTCTGCTGAATATCACTGTTTGACTCTGTTGCGGTGGACGTTGCACAGCTCCTCAACAAACCCTTTAAACACACTCAGCCAGTCTCATTAAATCTAGCTCTTAAACTGGAGACCGTATCAATATAATATCAACCTGTAATATGCTTCACTTAAACTGCTATTGATTCATCGAGTGAGAGAAAAACTCAGGAAATGTACGTTAACGCACCTGTGAAAATCTAAAACCATTTCCTTTGGCATGGAGTCATATAACCTGTGGTGAAATCTAGCTTATGACCATTTTGGACTAGCAAATAAACAATATGGACAGCTACAAACCTGTTAATAGCAGCTATAACCTATAGCAGACATGTATTTTCGACACTGAATGCAATGAAAGTTGAATATTTTCAAAGTTTAGCATTGTTTTCAGATAGTCAAGTATATTCACTTCACATGTATTTTTATGCTTTAGAACAGTCAAAAGTGTACATACGGCACATTAAATAATCGCGTGAAAACTAGGCATGGGACGATAACTGGTTTCAAGGTTTACTGCGGTTTGGAAAAGTCAAGGTTTTAAAACCGCTGATTTTCTGTTATGCCGTTCCTAAGGTATATGTAAGGTTTTTTTTTTATGTGTTGTAAATAAATCTGTGTTTTTTAAACTGATGAAGAGTGCAGAAGTCAATGATTTATTTTTATTATTTAGCCTGACGGGTGTCACGGTGGCGCAGTGGGTAGCACAATCGCCTCACAGCAAGAAGGTCACTGGTTCGAGCCTCGGCTGGGTCAGTTGGCATTTCTGTGTGGAGTTTGCATGTTCTCCCCGTGTTTGTGTGGGTTTCCTCCAGATGCTCTGGTTTCCCCCACAAGTCCAAAAACATGCGGTATAGGTGAATTGGGTAAGCTAAATTGTCCCTAGTGTATGTGTGTGAATGAGTGTGTATGGATGTTTCCCAGTGATGGGTTGCAGCTGGAAGGGCATCTGCTGCGTAAAACATATGCTGGATAAGTTGGCGGTTCATTCCTCTGTGGCGACCCCAGATTAATAAAGGCACTAAGCCGAAAAGAAAATGAATGAATGAATGATTATTTAGCCTGACATGTTTACTGTTCCAAATTATTATAAATGTTTCCTAAAATAAAATATAATGTGTTCAATGGGGTAAAAAAGTTGTTTTTTTACTCAGACATTTAAAAAGAACTTTTACATTTTAGAGCAGTGATCACAATACTGTGATACCGTGAAACCGTGGTATTTTTATCCAAGGTTATCATACCGTCTGAAACTTATACTCGCCCATGCCTAGTGAAAACCCATACGAGTGCAAATATTAGTAATGTAAGTTTCATAATTCATTTAAAGGGCTCCTATCATGCAAAATCAACATTTGGAAGCTGTTTGGACAGAAATGTGTGTAGGTCACACTGTCATATTGGAGAGATATAAACACAACAAGTCTCTTTAAAATTTCCTCCTCCGCCTCCTTTTGAGTGACGCTCCTGGCTGTCTGATCCTGCAGGCTGCAGTACAAGTCATAAGCCCCGCCTCCTCCATGTTAACGAATGAGACTTGAGTCCAAATAACAAAATTAATTACACTTGCAATAAAATTTCCCGAAATATGGGTTTTGTCAATTAAGGCAGTTGTTTTTACACTGATATATGTTTTTAGCCAGTAGTAGCCGGCAGCTAGCTCTCTGCAACACTCACATGGTCGCCCACTGAAGCTAAGCAGGACTGCGCCTGGTCAGTGCCTGGATGGGAGACCACATAGGAAAACTAGGATGCTGCCGGAAGTAGTGTTAGTGAGGCCAGCAGGGTGCGCTCAACCTGCGGTCTGTGTGGGTCTTAATGCCCAAGTATATTGATGGGGACTCTATACTGCTCAGTGAGTGCCGTCTTTCGGATGAGACGTTAAACCATGGTCGTTAAAAAGCCCAGGATGTCCTTCAAAGAGAGTAGGGGTTTAACCCCGGCATCCTGGCCAAATTTGCCCACTGGCCTCTGTCCATCATGGCCTCCTAACCATCCCCATATCATAATTGGCTTAATCTGTTTCCTCTATCAGCTGGTGTGTGGTGTGCGGTCTGGCACAATTATTTTACCATGATAAAATGAGTTGTTCAGCAGTAAACTATACTTTCTGACCTATAGGATCAGTTGGATCACTGTTTATTCTGTAATGTGTGGGCTTTATCTTAGTTGTTTGCTGATACACGCTAGCCATGACGGGGAGAAATAAAACAGGTGATTGTTATCTAGCAGTTACTTATTCTTTTTATGGGTCTGTAATAATAATTAGGAAGACAAAACTAATGTTAGCCTATGTCCACATCGATCTCCTGTAACGATAGTTCAACTAAATTTAAAGGACGTCTCTGACATTTGGAGTTTCGGCATGTATTTGAGTTAATCTCCTGAATTTGCAGTTTCCAAAATATTAATGTTCTAGAAACAGAATCTTATATAACAAATAGAACTGTAAGTGTTATATATTATTTACATACATCATTTACCGTAGGCCTTTTTATTTGAAAACACCTAATAAACATTAAAATTAATGTAAACTCCTCTTTGCTACATATAATAATTAAAGCCTCAAATAAACCAAATTAAAAAAATAATTAAACAAAATAAATAAATAAATAAAATAAACGTGATGTTGCAGCAGGCAGCACGGTGGCGCAGTGGGTAGCATGATCGCCTCACAGCAAGAAGGTTGCTGGTTCGAGCCCCGCCTGGCTCAGTTGGCATTTCTGTGTGGAGTTTGCATGTTCTCCCCGTGTTGGCGTGGGTTTCCTCTGGGTGCTCCGGTTTCCCCCACAGTCCAAAGACATGCGGTATAGGTGAATTGAATAAGGTAAATTGGCCATAGTGTATATGTAAGAGTGTATGGGTGTTTTCCGGTGTTGGGTTGCGGCTGGAAGGGCATCTGCTGCGTAAAACATATGCGGGACATAAGTTGGCAGTTTATTCCGCTGTGGTGACCCCTGATTAATAAAGGGACTAAGCCGAAAAGAAAATGAATATATGAATGAATGTTGCAGCAGCTGATAGACATCAGTTGATGTATTACTGCTGCTAAGTTTATTGTACAAACTGATAAAGATTATTTCATTTAGGCTAGTGCAGGGATGGGATGTGTAAATATCCTGTTCAGATTTAGAAATCTTGCTGTGTGTTTATCTTTTGCTAATATAGATGCACGATTTTTCCCCTAATGCGAATAGCTGTCCATAATGATATATATTTTCAAACCTGTTGATTGTTAATTAATAATAGCAAAAACCTTTCCAAGAATGTGTTGTTTATGTTATTTTTTATATTTTACCAATGTTATTTCTACCCTGTGAAGATAACGAATACCAACAATCCATTATAACAGAAAGAATTTTTGTGCTTGCCATAGCTTGCCGAGCCTTTGTTACAGTGCAGATATGGGCGGTCAAATGAGAAGTTCTGGGGATGTGGCTGATTTGAGCGTTCGGTCGGAAGTTTGATACCGCGGCTCCACCTCCGGCTCCATTTGGGATCTTCTGTGCATGCCCAGGCTCTTTTTTCAGCAGTTTTTTGTGACAGTTTGTTATCAAGCGTTTTGCATTTAAAATGGAAGTAGGCGCTGTTGCGTTGTCCATATTTTTTTACAGTCTATCTCCTTGACATTAAAATAGGATCCAAATCACAGCGAAGAGTGTTTCTACAGGTGGTTTGTCAAGCCCACTCACCTGTGCGAAGCTCACTTCATAAATGCACAATGTTGTGCTTTTTTTGTGATGTTGAGTGATCGTAAGAAAGTGTCTGGTGCAAATGTGCAAAACTGGTGTCGGTTAAAGTGTCAGCGAGATGAAAGAGTGTGTTTTCTACAGGTGGTTTGTCAGGCCCACTCACCTATATGAGTCACATTCAGAATTGCATAATGTTTTGAGCTTATTGTGTGATGTGGTGGGGGGAGAGAAGATGGTTCAACCCACTACTACCTAACGGAGTGTCTTGTATTCCTGGTGTATTGTGATTCTCATGAAAGAATTGTTTGCTGTTTGCTCGACTTGTATCCAAGAGAAACAGACTGTGTGTTTAGCTTTGGGGCGGATGCTGTTTGTTCCATTGGGTTTGAACTGTTGTTGATGTACTCGGCACTGAAAACTGTCATGCTTTTCACCCGCCCGCCCAGTCCCTCGTGCCCTGCTCGCATGCAGATCTCCTGCAAACTGGGTTTATCAACACCATAATGACTTCCTTGAGTAAATGTTTGACTGAGTGACTCCTGTGGACACTCTTTCAGATTAAACAGACTGTTTTGCTTTTTTTTAAGAACGTCGTTAAGAGGGTTGTGTAATCTTCGCTAAGTACACATAATTGAAACGCTCAGCAAATGTACATTAGACTTAAATTCTTGGGATGGCGGTGTCAGTGTGCGTGTTATTCAGAGTTTATGAACACAGTTGCTCCTGCTGTGACAAAACGGAGGCTTAAGATTTAGCACATGATGTCTCTGTGTGTGTGAGTTGAAGGAGGTCACATTGTGTCTATATGAAGCCTTCATACTATATAATTATATATAAAACATCACATAACATTTAACATACACTCTATCCACTTTATTAGGTGCACCGTACTAATACCGGATTGGACCCCCTTTTGCCTTCAGAACTGCCTTAATCCTTTGTGGCATAAATTCAACAAGGTACTGGAAATATTGCTCATATTATTTTGGTCCATATTGACATGATAGCATCACGCAGTTGCTGCAGATTTGTCGGCTGCACATCCATGATGCGAATCTCCCGTTCCACCACATCCCAAAGGTGCTCTATTGGATTGAGATCTGGTGACTGTGGAGGCCATTTGAGTACAGTGAACTCATTGTCATGATCAAGAAACCAGTCTGAGATGATTCGTGCTTTATGACATGGTGCGTTATCCTGCTGGAAGTAGCCATCAGAAGATGGGTACACTGTGGTCATAAAGGGATGGATGTGGCGTTAACACGATGCTCAATTGGTACTAATGGGCCCAAAGTGTGCCAAGAAAATATCCCCCACACCATTACACCACCACCACCAGCCTGAACCGTTGATAACCGTTGAGATATATATATATATATATATATATATATATATGGGCCTCACGGTGGCGCAGTGGGTAGCACAATCGCCTCACAGCAAGAAGGTCGCTGGTTCGAGCCTCGGCTGGGTCAGTTGGCATTTCTGTGTGGAGTTTGCATGTTCTCCCCTTTGTTGGGGTGGGTTTCGTCCGGGTGCTCCGGTTTCCCCCACAGTCCAAAGACATGCGGTATAGGTGAATTGGGTAAGCTAAATTGTCCGTAGTGTATAAGTGTGAATGAGTGTGTATGGATGTTTCCCAGTGATGGGTTGCGGCTGGAAGGGCATCCGCTGCGTAAAACATATGCTGGATAAGTTGGCGGTTCATTCCGCTGTGGCGACCCCAGATTAATAAAGGGACTAAGCCGAAAAGAAAATGAATGAATGAATATATATATATAAAATATTAGGAGTAAAAATATGTATTTTAACTAGAGATGCACCGATCGACCATCCAAGGACTGGAATCAGCTGCCTGGTGCGCGCCTTCCAGACGCACACAGTTGAATGAACGCTGCGAGCGCACTGCGAGTCATGTGACAAGAACTGACCGATCAGCTTCATGCTTTCTATGGAATATACACATTTTGGTAGACTAATTATCTCAGACAAACACAGAACGCCCAAACACTGCAGTGCTTAGTAATTTTCTCCATAAATAAAACTTGTATCAGAGTGACAGCAATGTTTTGTCAGCTTGTCATCCTCTGAGAAAACGGTTGATAGTCGTGATTTATGTTTGCAATTCTGACACAAACCTCTAATGGGGGCGGTCTTAACAGCAGTCTTCTCTGATTGGCTAGTGAGAATGCAGTTTATTTAAAAAAATGTTTATTCAAAACATATCTATTTTAAGAGTGTTTTTATCATTTTTCAATGTATATTTTTCTTAGTTTAAATAAAAAGTTTTGTTCATTTTATTTGGCACAAATCGAATCCCATAATAGTTCACACTTTTTATAGCATATTTCTGAGTTAAATGCCGCTTGACATTGAGGGATAATTCACCTTAAAATTTGTATTCTGTCAATATTTGCTCACTCTGATGATGTATCCCTAATTTGTATTCATTTATTACTATCCAGGGTGGCACGGTGGCTCAGCTGGACCAGTTGGCATTTCTGTGTGGAGTTTGCATTTTCTCCCCGTGTTGGCGTGGGTTTCCTCCGGGTGCTCCGGTTTCCCCCACAGTCCAAACACATGCGGTATAGGTGAATTGGATTAACTAAATTGTCCGTACTGTATGAGTGTGTATGTGAATGTGAGTGTGTATGGGTGTTTTCCAGTACTGGGTTGCGGCTGGAAGGGCATGTGCTGTGTAAAACATATGCCAGAATAGTAGGCGGTTCATTCCGCTGTGGCAACCTCTGATAAATAAAACTAAGTCGAAGGAAAATGAATGAATGAATGTATTACTATCCATTTGATGTTAATAAAACAACAAAACATTTGAAACAATCGTGATGAAAATTGTGATTTTGGTTAAAAATTGCGATATGATATTTGTGCCATATCACCCACCCCTAACAGACAGTACAGTTTAACGCCAAAAATTTAAATAAGACATTCTGGCCCATAGAGTGTAAGTCATTACACAAAATTAGTTTCAGGTTTCAATAAGAACAGGAAAAGGTTGAACTAAATTAACTAGCATCTCTCTCTTTTTAAGCTAGACTGTGACAAACATTTATGGACAAGTGTGACGGCACAGATTGTATTGATTTTTGCCTGGTGTTTACAGCATGTTTTTGTGTCACAGTCGGCCTGAAAGCCTTCCAATAACCTGAAAAACCTTTAAAAAAACACCAATGTCCCAAAATAGAAATGGAAATGGGGGGAAAACTGTGATTGAAGCAGCTTTCCATTAACTAAGAGAGAGCCGCTGGCCAGTAGCCAAAGCTATTCTTGGTTAATAGGGTAGAGTGGTGTTGGCAGTTTTTGTCTGAACTATCAAAATATTTAGATGTGCAGCATTTGTGTGTAAAACTGTCATATTTATAATGCAGTCTAAAATAGAGTTGGCGGAGGGAGCAAAATTTAAATAGTTTTTAATAAATTTTAATATTAATAAAAGAATGAAGGGACAGCAAGGTGGCTCAGAGGTTAGCACTGTCGCTATAGGTGAAATGGGTAAATAAAATTGGCCGTAGTGTATGAGTGTGTGTGTGAATATGAGAGTGTATGGGTGTTTCCCAATACTGGGTTGCCGCTGGAAGGGCATCCACTGCGTAAAATATATGCTGGAATAGTTGGCGGTTCATTCCGCTTTGGCAACCCCTGATAAATAAGGGACTAAGCCGAAGGAAAATGAATAATACATAATAAGATGCTAAGTGAACATGCTAAATGAACATTCTTGTTTATCTGAAAAACAATGCTGAAGTCAGATATTCTGCTTTGAAAATGTGAGTTACATGCCGGAACGTCTGTCTTTGTTTTGGTCATTTAACCCACCCAATGCCAATTATATTTCAGCACCCCAGGTTGCTTTGTTGGAAAACAGCATATTTGATTCATTCAGTCAGGAAGGCTCTCAAAGTGTGCGTCCACGACCGAAATGCGACCTCCGGTGGTGGACAGTAGCAGACTCCGAAATGAGATACAGATTCAGAGTTCCACATAAGGTTATTAATTAGCAAATAATATAAATATTACGAACGTAAACATTAGGTGAGCAGGTCACATTGTAACCATGTGTCCGAACAACACACTACATGAAGGGATTTGCAGTGATAAGCAGTTTGGCTGTTTGCACCAGACGAAACACGACAGAAATTTAAATACAGCCATTCAGAAGCACAGAATAGCGCACTCACTGCACTCCAAAGAAATGGTAAGGTTTATAATCTAATTAATACATATTAAACCTCTTTAACATTATTAAATGTAGATGCTAAATCACTGATATGTGTTGGTTTGCACTGAGTCACAGTTCTAAAGTTCAATTTCACACAGTTTATTTTATTTTCAAGATCTGAGGTGAACTATCTGCTGCTGCTTTCAGTAGTATGGCAATAAATGGCATTCAAACTCACATTATTAGCATTTAACACTGAATAAAGCACATGAGGTGTACCTGAGGTGATCATAGTTTATCCTTTTGTTCACTTGTGAGAAATAGAAGCCGTTTCTAAAATATACATTTCAGGTGTTGGTTAGGACAAAAAAAAATATTTCTTCTATCGTGTGCTGTTACCTTTAGTTAGAAAACGGTTCAAATCAGCCTTAAATCAGCCATTAGGCTCGACAGTCAGGCACACTCATGTCAATCTGGCAACCTGCACTTGCGTGGACTCGTCAGAGGAGGAGCCGAGTGAAAATGTGTTTTGATCCATGAGTGCAATACCTAGTTCAACCACTGGGTGTCAAACTTACATACTGCACCTTTAAATGCTTTTAATTGAATCCATGCTTGCCAAATACAACTAAAAATGAACATTTTCTTTAAAAAAACACATACTGACCTCACACTTTTAATGAACTTAAATCATATTTTCAATTATCCAAACGCTTAGCATTTAATTGGTTGACTTCATTAGTTATAGCCTGTCATTGTGCTCCGCAACAGATCACACGCCCAACCTCATTTGGTGCCACCGTGAGAACTATGACATTTCCCAGCATGCTTTGCAGGGCTGTTGTTGTTGTTTGGGAGGGCTGGAATAATCAATGCGCGGTATGGATCTCTGCTGACCCTGTGCTCTCGCAGACTTTCAGTGGAGCGATTGATGGACAGAGAGAGCACAGTTTGACGGGTCTCGCTCAGCTTTATGCTCCTCTGGATGAGCACACTATATAAAAGGACAAAAAGTCAAGACAACAAACATTTTTAGGTTGCTTTAACTTGTTTTAACAAGTGTATCAGGTTTCAACTACACAAAAAATTATGTTTGCTGTTTGTTCAAAATACTTATTTAAAATGAGCTGAAATTACAACATTCTTGAGTTTTTTTTGGAGACAACTTAATTATTTTATGTTCAACTCACTTACATTTCTAAAAACTAAGTTAACTTAATTCGATTGTGTGGAACCCAGCATTTTTCACAGTGTACACTCCAAACAATGTTTTTGCTGCTTGTTCAAACTGCTTATTTAAAATGAGTTGAATCAACACAAATCTAGAGGTTTTTTTTGTTTTTAGACAACTTAATTGTTTTATGTTCAATCCACTTAAGTCAATCGATTTGTATTGGGACAACGTGAAGGAATTGTGTGGAACCCTCAATTTTTTACAGTGTACATGTTTTAAGTTATACTAAGATTAACTTTATGTTTTTAGTCAGTTTGATTGATGTAAGTTGAGATGACTAGAAAAGTTAAGTTGATTCACCTAAAACATTCTGCACTGTAAAACACTGTTCAATTTTTGAGTTGAATCAAATGAACTTTTCTTGTCATCTCAACTTACACCAATCAGACTGACTACAAATATTAAACTGAACTCATCATGAGTTGAAACCTGATTAACTTATTAAAATAAGTTAAAGCAACATATAAACATTTGCTGTCTTGACTTTTTGACATAATTTTTTACAGTTGTGTCGGCTCCGCTCAGCTTTATGCTCCTCTGGATGAGCACACTATAAAAAGACAAGACAACAAGTATTTTTAGGTTGCTTTAACTTATTTTAACAAGTGTATTCGGTTTCAACTACATTTTTTAAGTTATACTAAGCTTAACTTCATGTTTTTAGTCAGTTTGGTTGATGTAAGTTGAGATGACTAGAAAAGTTAAGTTGATTCAACTAAAAACTGTAAAAAAAATTGTTGCTGTTTTCAATTTTGAGTTGAATCAAATGAACTGTTCTAGTCATCTCAATTTACATCAATCAAACTGACTAAAAAATGTTAAGTTAAACTTATCGTAACTTTAAAAAATGAGTTGAAACCTGATTAACTTATTAAAATAAGTTAAAGCAACATATAAACATTTGCTATCTAGACTTTTAGACATTTTTTTTTTTTTTTACGGTTTGTGTTTGGGCTTTCTGAAGGGTGACGGATGGATGATCTTGTTTCCAACACTATAAAAAATGCTGGGTTCCACACAATTCCTTTATGTTGTCCCAACACAAATCAATTAAGTTAACTTAATCATTTTTTACAAATTTAAGTGAATTGAACGTAAAACAATTAAGTTGTCCCAATAAAACCGTAAGAATTGTGTTGTTTCAACTCATTTTAAATAAGTAGTTTAAACAAGCAACAAAATTCATTTTTTGAGTGAATAATATGAGACACCCTGGTTCTCCTTCATTTCCCTTCGGCTAGTCCCTTTATTCATCAGGGGTCACCACAACAGAATGAACCAACTTATCCAGCATATGTTTTACACAGGGGATGCCCTTCCAGCTGCAACCTAGTACTGGGAAACACCCATACACACTCATTCACACACATACACTACAGACAATTTAGCTTACCCGATTGACCTATAGCACATGTCTTTGGACGGTGGGGAAACCGGAGCACCCAGAGGAAACCCACACCAACACAGGGAGAACATGCAAACTACATGCAAACTCCCAGCCGAGATTTGAACCAGCGACCTTTTTGCTGTGAGGCAACAGTGCTAACCACTGAGCCACCATGTTACCCCTATTTAATTTTCGATACAAGTAAAAACATTAGAAATAATGTGTCGAAGTTAAGTGCGTTAATTCGAAGTTAAGTTATCGGCAAAATAATCTTATTACAAAGCGAAAAAAATCTTGCGCCATTGGCAGATTATTTTGCTTGTTTTAATAAAAAACTCACTTAATTTTGACACATCATTTCTAAAAACAAGACAATATTTTTACTTGTGTAGAAAATGCTTCTTGATTTAAGAGTTTTTAGATAATTAGACTAGAAACATGACAAAAACTCTAAGTAAGAAATTCATTTTTTGCAGTAATGATTGTCCGAATCCGTCATCATTTTTACATTCATTGCGTTTGTATGATCTTAGATGTGATGTGTCTTCAACCTATTATTTTATTTGTATTACTAAGAGGTTTGCATAAGAGTTAATATAAGCGGTGCAAACACTAAACTTTGGTCGACGCTGTTGATCAAACTAGAATTACTAAAACTGAAGATAAATATATAAAAACGTCATCGAAATGGTTTCATAAAATAAAAACAAACAATACCCAATAATGAAACCATTCATTCATTCATTTTCCTTCGGCTTAGTCCAGGGGTCACCAATCTCGGTCCTGGAGGTCCGGTGTCCTGCTGAGTTTAGCTCCAACTTGCCTCAACACACCTGCCTGGATGTTTCAAGTATACATAGTAAGACCTTGATTAGGTTGTTCAGGTGTGCTTGATTAGGGTTGGAGCTAAACTCAGCAGGACACCGGACCTCCAGGACCGAGATTGGTGACCCCTGGCTTAGTCCCTTTATTCATCAGGGGTCGCCAAGCGGAATGAACCGCCAACTTATCCAGCATATGTTTTACACAGCGGATGCCCTTCCAGCCGCAACCCAGTACTGGGAAACATCTATACACACTCATTCACACATACAGTACACTACGGCCAATTTAGTTTATTCAATTCACCTATAGCACATGTGTTTGGACTGTGGGGGAAACCGGAGCACCCAGAGGAAACCCACGCTAACACGGGAAGAACATGCATGCTCCACACAGAAATGCCAACTGACCCAGCCAGGACTCGAACCAGCGACCTTCTTGCTGTGAGGCGACAGTGCTAACCACTGAGCCACTGTGTCGCCCTTAATGAAACCAACTAAAAGGAAATGTAAATAATATAATATATAAATAAATAATATAATAAATAATAAATAAAATATATAATTAAGTATATAATAAATAAAATACCAAAATAGTATCAAATAAAATCTAATTTAAAACTTCTAAACTAAAATAACTCATGATTTGTTCTATAATATGAGCAATAGTAACATCTCTGCTAGTAACACCATCCCGTTTCCCAGCAGAATGTTTGGGTTATGGGATATATCCAGATTTCCTCCAGGTAGTTGATTTGATTATGAAGAAGAAGCCGTAGTCCTTCAGAACAGGCGCTGAGCTGAACCGTGCCATAGCCATTTAATGCTTTCTCTGTCACTGATGTGATGCACACACTGGGCTGTGTTAAATTTCCATTTTCTGCTTGTTAGCGGATGCAGTCAAGGCCCGTTGTTTAACCCACGGCGAGGTGAGCACAGTGTGTCATTCAGAGTGTTGTTAGAGCAGCATTTGGTGACAGCGCAAGTATTTCAAGTGAAAGTCACAGGATTTATAATATAAATGTCCCGTGAAGTGCTTTGAAATGTGCAATTTTTATTCGATATTGGATGTAATTTCAACTGAAACATGAAAAGAGGGCGGGGCATGTACTAGCCCCTCCCAATTTACCAGCCAATAGTGTTTCGTTTTATCACAGCTCTGCCAGTGAGAGTGGTTGAGCTCAAGTGCGTCAAATGAAATATTTCATATCGCACACTTACTATAGCACATAATCATTGCACTACATATCCATTTGTAAATGCACATATACATTTGTAAATGTGTGACATACATATCTACATATCTATTTGTAATTCCTGTTCATAGCAAATAACAACCTGTATATTATGTTCATTTCTATTTGCATATCCCTGATTATTAATAGCAACCTGTACAGTACCTGGATAGCCTGGTAAGGATTGGATGGGAGACCACATGGGAAAACTAGGTTGCTGTTGGAAATGGTGTTAGTGAGGCCAGCAGGGGGCGCTCAACCTGCGGTCTGCATGAGTCCTAATGCCCCAGTATAGTGAAGGGGACACTATACTATCAGTGAGCGCCGTCTTTTGGATGAGACGTTAACCGAGGTCCTGACTTTCTGTGGTCATTAAAAATCACATGGCACTTCTCGTAAAGAGCAGGAGTGTAACCCCGGTCTCCTGGCCAAACTCCCTCCATCGGCCCTTACCGATCATGGCCTCCCAATCATCCCCATCCACCGAATTGGCTCTATCACTGTCTCTCCACTCCACCTATAGCTGGTGTGTGGTGAGCGCTCTGGCGCCGTTGTCCTGTGGCTGCCGTCGCATCATCGAAGTGGATGCTGCACACTGGTGGTGGTGTGGAGAGACCCCCCTCATGATTGTGAAGCGCTTTGGGTGTATGGCCATACACGATAAATGCGCTATATAAATACACATTACATTACATTTCTAACTACTACATCTCTGATTGTAGTTTATACGACTTGTATATTATGTTTATAGTACAACCCCAAATCAGAAAAAGTTGGGACAGTATGGAAAACGCAAATAAAAAAGAAAGAAGTGATTTCTAAATTTAATTTGACTTGTATTTTATTGCAGACAATACAATAGCACGTTATTTAATGTGTTCCTCATGATTTATTTATTTTTATATTGATTTATATTTAAACACGTATACCAATTTTGGTTCTTGCAACACATTTCAAAAAATGTTGGAACAGTAAAGCATTTATCACTTTGTAATGTTGCCATTCCTTTTCACAACACTTAAAAAACGTTCAGCGACTGAATAGGGCTGGGCGATATTGCAAAAATTTCATATCATTCGATATAGATAATTATTGAATATTTTTTAACAATACATTTAGGAATATTAGGATTTTTTGGTATTTAACCACTTTATTTTAATTTACCAACATTACTAAGGCAAATAGTTTTAATAGTCAAAAACTAAAATATTTAAACAAAATATCTCATATCTCTATAATAAAATAAACATAAGTGTTAAAGAGACTCTTAAACTTAAATAAAATGTTACAAAGTGTGTGCAATAGTAAAGGCAGATCAACATCTGTAAGGTGTCAATAATAAAGATACGGTAAACCTCAAACTCTGTAAACAAAACAAATTATGGTGATCAAATCTGAGCTTTTAAGTAAAGGAACCAACCATCATTATTCAAATACATATTGCAGCATTACAAATTGTGAAGTTGACTATATTACCCCCTATACTAAAAAATCTTTCAGATGGGGTGGTAGTGGCTGGGATGCACAAGAAAAGAAACCAAAAAGCTCTGGCGACATCCTTACATCCTTTTTTATTTATAATCTCCTCACTGCTGCTATACGGCACTCAAAAGATTTTCTATGCCGTCTCTCGTAACTAGGCGACTATCAACCGTTTTTCCAGAGGATGACAAACGGACAAACCATTGCTGCAGCTCCGATGCAAGTTTATGGAGAAAAGTAAAAAGCTCTGCAGTGTTTGGGTGCGCTGTGTTTGTCTGAGGTAATTAGTTTACCATTATTACTGAAATGAGTATATTCCATACAAAGTGCGAAGCAGATTGGTTAGTTCAACTTACATGAATCGCGGTGTGCTCGCAACATTCGAAAAAAGTTCAGATGTTTTTTTAACTAGGTGTACCTAGTGCGCATCGTGCAAGTTGCGCTCCTCCATTGGAAATTACAAACTTACACCCTAAGCTTATTGGGATTGCTTCCATGCACACGCTCAGCAGCCCCAATTCAATAAAACTTTAGCCTTCATACTGAAATTTCATACCGAACTTTTTTTATCGAAATTGACAATGGTGTTCGGTCAAATCGGATACCAATTTTATCGCCCAGCCCTAGGACTAAAGACACCAAGTGATGAAGTGTTTCAGGTGTATTTTGTCCCATTGTTCCTGCAAACAAGTCTTAAGGTGGGCAACAATACGGGGTCTTCATTGTCGCATTTTGCTCTTCAAAATGCGCCACACATTCCCTATTGGAGACAGGTCGGGACTGCAGGCAGGCCAGTCAAGTACCTTCCTCCGCAGCCAGGAATTTGTAATGTGTGCAGAATGTGGTTTTGCATTGTCTTGTTGAAATATGCATGGGCGTCCCTGGAAAAGAAGGCAGCATATTGTGCTCCAAAATCTCTATATACTTTTCAGCATTAATGGTGCCATCACAGTTACCTTTGCCAAGGGCACTGACACAACCCCATACCATAACAGACCCTGGCTTTTGGTCTTGTTGCTGGTAACAGTCTGGACACTGTTAACATAGGGCTTCCTTTTGGCACAGTTTGTGGTTGTACATCCATCTGTAAATATTACCCATAGTTTTCTATAATTGCACTTTTTTATAATTGTACTTGTACATGTGTAATGATAATAAAGTTGAATCCAATCTAAAAGCAAACAAAAAGCATCTTGAAGGAGGCGGGGCATGTCAGATACTAGAGAGCATTTGATTGGTCAAGATTAGATGACAAACTGAAGTATGAAAAAAAATTGTTGATCCATTTAGGGCCAGGGGGCGACACGGTGGCGCAGTGGGTAGCGCTGTCGCCTCACAGCAAGAAGGTCGCTGGTTCGAGCCCTGGCTGGGTCAGTTTGCATGTTCTCCCTGTGTTGGCGTTGGTTTTTGAGGTGCTCTGGTTTCCCCCACAGTCCAAAGACATGTACTGTAGGTGAATTGGGTAAGCTAAATTGTCCATAGTGTATGTGTCTGTATGTCCTGGTCCAGATTGGGGGTTGAGCGTTGGGCTAATGCTGCGTTCACACCAGACGCGGAAGAAGCGTCAAGTGTGAGTGATTTACATGTTAAGTCAATGCAAAGACGTGAATAGACATCCTGCGGCCCTTCAGCGGACATTCGCGCCGCGTTTACCAATCATGAGCTTTGTTTTGTAGGGGCGTGATTATGACGTAGTGCCTGTTGTTGGTGTCCAGAGGGGAAATCCTCTTGCCGACACCGGACAACAGTTCATCAAACTGGGCTCGGCTCAGTTGGAAGCACCGCTGAAAGCTTCCATCATCCAGGTACAGTTTCTGGAGGAGTTGATGAACTCACAGAGTTAGGTGCACCTCAGAATGGATCTAATGGACTCAGGCACGGCTCCAAACGAATCGACGCTGTTTTTCAGTCTTCCTAAAACACATAAACACAGCTATCCTCTGAATAAAATCCTTGTTAGCCATTTAGCAACGAAGCTAGAGTCACCGGGCAGACAGAAGCCCCGCCCATGACGCGAATGTGAAGTGTACGGTGAAGTGATTTGAACCGGATTTGACGGATTTGATGAAGCGGATTTGACGCGTGAATGAAGCGAGCAAACTCAAAATGTTCACGCGTCTATTTACGTGCGAATATCGCGATTTATTCGCGTGTTCCGCGTCTGGTGTGAACACAGCATAACAACCCACCTCATAAAAACTAGATGTTACGAAACACTAATATGGTGCGGATAAATATCAACTTCGATATAAATGGCCCTGGGAGTAAGTAAGTAAGTATTTAGGGCCAGGGGTGCCCAAACTTTTTCTTATGAAGGGCCAAAGGGTGATTGAGGGGGTGGGCCAAAGGTAAATATATTTTATATATTAAATATAAATATTTTGAATTGCAGTTTCAGTCACTTTCGTATTAGCTTCACGAGGAAAAGCAGGAGATTGCCGCTTGGTCTATATTGAAACGAAACACCAGCATTTCCAAAATAAAAGGAGGTCTTTATTGTTTTTAAAATCATCCATATGCGTTTTAAAATGAAAACATAAACAGCACCTAAACATACACCCGTCCATAAACCTTCCCTCCCCAAAAATGTGGTTGAAAGTGAATGAAAGTGTCTTTTCTGTCTACTTCTGATCTGATGGGCCAAAATACATCTTAACACCAGAGCTTATTTGTGATCTTTTACACCAAAAACTCTTAAAACAAGATGAGGCAAGGCAATTTTGTGATAAGCAACAGTTGTAAAAAAAACAAAAAAACTAAAATAGTGAAGTGAGTGTAGACCAGTCTTAAAGAGATAGTCCACCCAAAAACTTAAATTCTGTCATCTTTTTCTCACCCTTTACTTGTTCCAAACCTGTGTTTGAGTTTATTTCTTCTGTCGAACACAAAGGAATATATACTGAAGAGTACTGAGGAGAAAAAAGCCATTGACTTCCATTGTATTTTTGTTTCTACTGTATATGTAAATGGCAGCTTTCCCCCCAACATTCTTCAGAATATCTTGCTTCATGTTCGACAGAAGAAAGAAACTCATAAAAGTTCAGAACCCGCTTTAGTGTTAGTAAATAGTGAGGAAATTAAAAAAATTGATTAAAGTGATGAACTATACCTTTAAAAAATGATTGTTACATATTATTTTTGGTATGAACATATTCATATACACTTTCTTATTTGTTTTTTTCAGAAACAGGCTGTACTGTTTGATTTTAATTGTTTGTTATGCGCTAGTGGAGGTGTGAATGGTAACTAAAGGAGTGTGTGCATGTGTGTGTGTGTTTGTGGGAGAGCAGGTGTTTCTACCAGGCTGGTAAACATCATGAGGTCCCCGTGCATTTATTATTCAATCACCAGCTCTTATGCACACACACATTTGCACGCATGTATACCCACGAGCGCACAAACTTACTCTCGCTGGCATTGCCACAGTTTTCCACACGTTCACACCCTTTCACAAGGGGAACAGAGGAGTGTTCTGTGCAGAGATTATGTTAGGAATGAAAGGTTAATCTGCTGAATGCTGTCACTCGTCTCACTAACAGTGACTCTCGCCCTGTTTCTCCGTCAGGTGTGCCCGTCTCGCACATCACTTCAATTCATGAAGGTGTGAAGCTGTTGATGAAGTCAGAGTTTCACAGAAAGGATGTTTTCATGTCATGTTTTTTTAACTGCTAGTGATGGTCTGTGTTAAATAGTGAGCGTTCTTCATTATCCGCCATGCTCATCCCACTCACAAGCCTTTTAGGGCCCTGATTTAAAGGGATAGTTCACCCAAAAAATTATCATTTACTCAACTTTCACTTATTCAAAACCTATTTGATTTTCTTTCTTCTGTTGAACATAAAAAAAGATATTTCTGTATATTCTGTATATTTCTTTATATTCTGTATAAATATAAAATAGATAGTACACTTCCTGACAAAAGTCTTGTCGTCGATCCCAGTTGTAAGAGCAACAAATAATAACTTGACTTCTAGTTGATCATTTGGAAAAGTGGCAGAAGGTAGATTTGTCTGATGAATCATCTGTTGAACTGCATCCCAAAATCATCACAAATACTGCAGAAGACCTATTGGAACCCGCATGGACCCAAGATTCTCACAGAAATCAGTCAAGTTTGGTGAAGGAAAAATCATGGTTTGGGGTTACATTCAGTATGTAATGTATCTAAATCTAAAATATCTTCTTTTGTGTTCAACAGAAGAAAGAAGCTCATATAGATTTTGAAAAAACCCACACGATAAATAAGGTGATTTTCTTTTTTGGGTGAACTAACCCTCTAATGACTTTAGGGCGACAGATTTACTCACTTTTTTTTAAGTAAAGTCAACTAATTCCCACACTGGATGTGGTGTTGACTCTGGTATTAATAATCTGGTGTTAGTGTTAACTATTTTTAATAACTTCATCTTTACAGCTATCTGAATATCCCCGAAACATTGTTTACCGAGCATTAACTCTACTTTAGCCGTTTCATTTGTTTGGCTTTCTACCATCACACACCGAAATCCAATCACAAGACATAATGTGAACAGAAGATCCTTAAGCGATGAGGCCTTAAAGCTGCGATATGATCTGAAAACTGCCCAGCCGGTTCAATATTTGAGAATGGAACGAAGATTAAGAGTAAACTCATTATTAAACAGGATGTGAATATGGCTCCTCAGATCCGGCCAGGCACACTCATCCCAGAGAGCTCAGCACAGTCATGGAGGACAAACACCGATACGCTACACAGTTAAGCCTCAGCACATGACCAGAGGACGACAAACTGTGTGCTAAACCATCTGTACCAATTCATATCCCATCAGCCCATGCACTCGCTCATGTACAGTACAGCACACACAGCTGAACATGACGTGTACAAATATTGATATGCCAAGCTTTAAACAGCAGACTAATGTGCAAATGTTGGACATGACATTAGATTTAATACAGCTCGACAACCAGAATAAGTTGCTAATAACACGCTCAAACTGATCTTGCACATGTAAAACTGCAACAGGAAGCAGCTGTGAGAGAACAAAAATGTGTTATCTGCCTATATTTGCATAGACATACTTCAATAGTATTAACATTTATAACTGCCTCAAATACAGCTACAGTGTTTCCATATGATAAGGAATAGAAATTATTAGAACATCTGATAAACTGTCTGATAAAATGCTAATAACTATAGATCGCGCATCAATAGTATTTAATATTTACAGTTGTGAAGATGGCATGGGTAAAATTGTCTAAGTGGAAACTATGGTATTGTAACATAGGAGTCTGGGTACAATGGAGTTGAGGGTCCAAACGCAGTTTATTAATAGCTTAGTCAGGCAGGCAATGGTCAAACAGGAACAAACAGGAACATGAGGGTAATCCAAAAGCGTAGTCAGCAAAGCAGGCGAATGGTCGGGACAGGCAGTAAAACAACATAAAACAATGAACAAAGCAAAGATCAAAAACCACAGATGGACAAGATAAGGAAAACACTTAGAAATGTTACAGGGGAACAAGACTCAGCAAAGAGTGTGTGTGAATGAGGTCTCTTTATAGTCCTGGTAATCAGTCCATCATGAGCTTCCAGCTGTGTGTGTGTAATCAGGAGGAATCAGGAACTGATGCATGTGTGAGGTGCATGATGGGAGTTGTAGTTCATTAAAGTGGTGGATGTGTAGTTTTCCAGCAATTTGCAAATGATAGATTGCTGGTGATCGTGACAGATATGTTTTCTTTGAGTATAGACACAGTAGATATATTATCAAAATACAGTTTTTTAGTTAATCTTGCACTTAAACTTAAAAGTTATTTTACATAATTTTTTTTTTAAATTGCTCATAACATTTGAAAATGCTAATTTCTAAGCTTTTATAGTTGTCAATATTAATTTGCTGATGGACACTCTACATCTCCCAATAATATTTACATAAGTTTATGAAAGCAGTCTGTCGTACAGTTAAAAAGATGTCACTGGTTTTCATCTTACTTTTTGTCCAAATCAACATCCACAACTTCATCTACTTTCATATTATATGTTGTGTTGTGTCTTGTGAAATGTGGTGTCTTGAATGAATAAACAAACAAACGAACAATCGAATTAATGAACAAACATTTATTGTCATCCTGCTACATGTGTGGATATAAAATGCAATGAAATGTTGTGTCTTGAATGAACATTTGAAACATTTATTGTCATTTGGCTACGTGTGAACAAAGTGAATTGAAATTTTGTGTCTTGAACGAACGAATGAACAAACAAACAAACAAACAATTATTGTCAGCCGGCTACATGTGTGGACATGAAGTGAAACAAAATTTTGTGTCTTAAACAAACGAACAAACGAAAGAACGAATGAATGAATGAACGCTACATGTGTGGACATAAAGTGAAACGAAATTTTTTGTCTTAAACAAACGAACGAACAAGGAACGAGCGACTGATTGATTGATTGATTAATTATTGTCAGCCGGCTACATGTGTGGACATAAAGTGAAACGAAATTTTGTGTCTTGAACGAACGAACGAAAAAGGAACGAACGACCGATTGATTGATTGATTGATTGATTGATTGATTGATTGATTGATTGATT
>CAIGQV010019164.1:4299242-4310433 GCA_903798115.1 Danio jaintianensis
ATTGATTGATTGATTGATTGATTGATTGATTGATTGATTGATTGATTATTGTCATCCGGCTACATGTGTGGACATAAAGTGGAACGAAATGTTGTCTTGAATGAACGAATAAACAAACAAACAAACATTTATTGTCATTCGGCTACATGTGTGGACATAAAGTGGAATGAAATGTTTTGTCTTGAATGAACAAACAAACATTTATTGTCATTTGGCTACATGTGTTAACAAAGTGAAACGAAATTGTGTCTTGAATGAACGAACAAACAAACAGACATTTAATGTCATTCGGCTACATGTGTGGACAAAAAGTGGAATAAATTGTGTCTTGAACGAAAGAATGAACAAACAAACAAACAAACAAACATTTATTGTCGTTCAGCTACATGTGTGGACATAAAGTGGAACGAAATGTTGTCTTGAATGAACAAATGAACAAACAAACAAACATTTATTGTCATTCGGCTACATGTGTGGAAATAAAGTGGAATGAAATGTTTTGTCTTGAATGAACAAAAAACATTTATTGTCATTTGGCTACATGTGTGAACAAAGTGAAACGAAATTGTGTCTTGAATGAACGAACAAACAAACAGACATTTATTGTCATTTGGCTACGTGTGAACAAAGTGAAACGAAATTGTGAACGAAAGAATGAACAAACAAACAAACAAACATTTATTGTCGTTCAGCTACATGTATAGACAAAGTGAAACAAAATTTTGTGTCTTGAACGAATGAACGAACAAACAATTACTGTCATCCGCTACGTATGGACAAAGTGGAATAAAATGCTGTGTCTTGAATTAATGAAGGAACGAACATTTATTGTCATTTGGCTACATATGTTGACAAAGTGGAATGTAATTTTGTGTCTTGAACGAATGAACGAACAAACGAGCGAATGAGTGAATGAATGAATGAATGAACGATTGATTATTGTCATCCTGCTACATGTGTGGACAAAGTGTAAAGAAGAAACAAACAAACAAACAAATGAATGAACAAACAAACAAACATTTATTATCATTCGGCTACGTATGTTGACAAAGTGGAATTAAATTTTGTGTCTTGAACGAACGGATGAACGAACAAGCGAGCGAGCGAATGAGTGAATGAACGAATGAACGAACGATTGATTATTGTCATCCAGCTACATGTGTGGACATAAAGTGGAACGAAATGTTGTGTCTTGAATGAACAAACAAACAAAAATGTGTTGTCTTTGGCTACACGTGTGGACATAAAGTGAAACGAAATTTTGAGTCCTGAATGAACGAATGAACAAATGTTTATTGTCATTCAGCTACAT
This sequence comes from Danio jaintianensis, assembly GCA_903798115.1. Taxonomy (NCBI): domain Eukaryota; kingdom Metazoa; phylum Chordata; class Actinopteri; order Cypriniformes; family Danionidae; genus Danio; species Danio jaintianensis. Next base: position 4,300,555 of record CAIGQV010019164.1, read on the forward strand.
GTGTGGGACATAAAGTGGAACGAAATGTTGTGTCTTGAATGAACGAATGAACAAACAAACAAACATGTATTGTTATTTGGCTACATGTGTGGACAAAGTGAAACAAAATTTCTGTCTTGAACAAACGAGCGAACAATCAAGCGAATGAGCGAACAAACGATTGATTATTGTCATCTGGCTACATGTGTGGACATAAAGTGAAACAAAATGTTGTGTCTTGAATGAACAAACAAACAAACATTTATTGTTGTTCGGCTACATGTGTGGACATAAAGTGAAACAAAATGTTGTGTCTTGAATGAACAAACAAACAAACATTTATTGTTGTTCGGCTACATGTGTGGACATAAAGTGAAACAAAATTTTCTGTCTTGAACAAACGAACAAACAAGCGAACGAACGATTGATTGATTATTGTCATCTGGCTACAATTTAAACACACCTCTTTTCTGAATATTAATAGTGTGTTGCTATGCAGTGGCTAGGGTATTGTTGGGTGGTTGTATGGTGATCAAAGAGTCAGTAAGCGGGTGCTGACTGCTTTGAGGCAAATGAGCCCAAGAAGTATGATTATAAGAGCAAAAGTTCAGTGCTGGGGATTGTGGGACATTAGATAGCAAAGCAGCACATTCCTGTCTGGTCAGAGACATGAGAGGACGCCCATCTGGTGGATGAGATTACGACTCAGCCCTGACTTCGTGATTCCCTAATGACACAGCGGACAGACTGAGGGTCAATGGGGGAAGAGATGGACTCCAAAACACTGCTGTGAAACTCTCAAGTTGAGCTTTATTGTCATTCTGCTACATGTGTGGACATAAAGTGGAACGAAATGTGTCTTTTCTCGTGTCTTGCAGAACCACGGTGCTACATTAAAAGACAATCATAAATATAAACACAATGCTGGATGTAAGAGCACTTTTTAAACCTTACATACATAACTAATATACTGGAGCGGTATTCTGACTATGCATATACACTACCTGACAAAAGTCTTTTCGTCGATCCCAGTTGTAAGAGCAACAAATAATAACTTCACTTCTAGTTAAATTTGGAAAAGTTCCTGAAGTTCACTTCTAGTTAAATATCCAAAGTTCCTGAAAGCAAAGAAGGTCAAGGTGCTCCAGGATTGGCCAGCCTAGTCACCAGACATGAACATTACTGAGCATGTCTGGGGTAAGATGGAGACATTGAAGATGAACCCAAAGAATCTTGATGAACTCTGGGAGTCCTGCAAGAACGCTTTCTTTGCCATTCCAGATGACTTTCAGGCCCACTCACCTGCATGAGGCACACCCAGAAATGCACAATGTTCTTTTAAGAGACATGGAGTGATTGTAAGAAAGTGTTTGGTGCATAGAGAGATGAAAGAGTGTGTTTTCTTCTTCAGGTTGTCACGGTCAGTGTGTGGGGAAAGGAGCGAGGACTCAAATACAGGACTAAAATGGGTATTTATTAATTATAAAATAAAACAAAAGGAGAACAAAAACAACCCTGAGGGGAAAAAACATAACTAAAAAGACAAACTAGACTGGGCTAGGCTGGGCTGGCAAAGAACAGGACATGACTCTCGGGAAGAACGATGACGAAATGGAACAGGACAGAAGACATGAGGAGACTATAAAGGAGTAATAATTAATTAACAGACAGCTGAACAGGATTAACTAACAATAGGTTAACAAGGAGGGTGGGACTAGACAATAGACAGGAGACTAGCACAATATACTAGACAAGACAGGACTAGTGTCTGGACTTACACCAAAACAAGAGTTAACAAGACCGAAGTGGCAGAATCCTGACATAGGTGGCTTGTTTAGCCCACTCACCTGTTTGAGGCTCATTGTAATGCCTGACTAACACTAAACATCAACCGCAAATGTCATATGTGCTTTTAACCTGTAACTCAAATGAACCTTTTTTTCAGTATTAGAAAAATTAGTACGTTTATTGTTAACAACCATCTTAATTCATTATTATCCAATCCTGTCACAATGCATGTTTGAATTGAATAATGTTTCCATTTGCTGTTAGTAACAGTCATTGAAATCATTAGGAGGATGTTTAAAGCGGCCATATTCTCTATCATTTATGTTTTCTTTCCCTCCATTATGAAGGCTTTCCCATTAACATGTTCTATTTCCCTGTATGTCTATTTCTCATGCTCCATTTAAAGCTCTGTTGGCTTTTTGTTGTGGCTTCTGCTGGGTTTGTTCGCTAGAGAAACTGCGGTTTCCCTGAGAGGACAGAGGTCAGGAACACTGCAGGGGGAGAGAAACTTCCAGTCATGACTCTCAAATCTCACTTTCCAGAAATGTCTTCTCGGAAAAACGTTTTGAAAAATCATTGAAGTACAAATGAAATCAAAACTAACCATACAATTTTGTTAGCTCACATTGCTAGTTTTGTGGTAAACAATTCACCTGTGCATGTCATTAAGAAAAAAAAAAGTTTGCCCATGTAATCTTTAATTGAAATCTGAAAATGCACTTCCTGTTTGTTTTCAGTTAAATTCTCAGATTATGTCTGTCTGAGGTATTGGGCGTGGCTAACACGCTTAACCACGCCCCTCCAGCTTTCAGTTTTGACAACAAACAGAAATGGTGAGGAGGAGGAGTCTGTTAGGTTGTATTAACTCTCCCTAAACTCTTTTCCCCATCTTTCTGAATGAAATGCCTACTTTACTACATCCAATCAGCTCGCAGTACAAAAAACAAGCCACGCCCACTGTTTTCTCATTTAATATTCAGTTTCTCTAGGAACTGCGTCACAAAAAAAAAAAAAAAAAATGGTCGCAGCTTCCAGTTCATGTAGACTTTAAAGGAATATTTACATTATACAGTGTGCTATTAATCACTGCTGGCATTTCTGTGTGGAGTTTGCATGTTCTCCCCGTGTTCGTGTGGGTTTTCTCCAGGTGCTCCGGTTTCCCCACAAGTCCAAAGACATGCTGTATAGGTGAATTGGGTTGGCTAAATTGTCTGTAGTGTATGTGTGTGAATGTGAGTGTATGGGTGTATCCCAGTGATGGGTTGCATCTGGAAGGGCATCCGCTGCGTAAAACATATGCTGGATAAGTTGGCAGTTCATTTCGATGTGGCGACGCCTGATTAATAAAGGGACTAAGCCGAAAATAAAATGAATTAATTAATTACTGCAACCAGATCAGAACTGTATCAGTCTAAATAAGTTGTAAATAGACGTGTAGCGACACATTATATAGTGATCACTCGACGCAAAAGTATAATTCAACAAGAATGAAATACAGAAAAATACAGCGGCGCATTGGTCTAACAGGGTTGTGCTTATTCTCCTAATGAGTTATGGGTGTGTTTTGAGCATAATGTGCATTAAACCAATCAGAGTCTCATCTCCCATTCCCTTTAAGAGTCAGTTGTGTCACACCATGGCACATTTGCTATTTACATGGCATAAGTGGAAAGACTGAACGCTTCACTAGCGAGAAAACAGTTAAACAGACCATCTGCAGCACGAGGATAAAGAATCAGCCTCCTCCATTCGGCCTCTTTACTTTCTCTTTACTTTACTTTTACTCTTTACTTTACTCCTTTACTTTCGTGGAGTAAGGAAACGGTGGAAACTCACTCCACTGAAGACATCCATTAGCCTACATATTTAATTTCGTTTGTTAAGCGCAAAGATTTGTTTCAAAACTATTTCTAAATTCAGTTCTAATTTCCAGCAAACGAATAAATGAACAATAATAATGAAGTGTGGTCAGAAAACTGAGTTATATCCAAACACACGTCCTGTTCTTATGCCCCATATGGTGATGCAGACGTCTCCAAAACCCCACAGGTGGACAAATCTTAACTTGTTTTTATTAAAACAAATATAAATATGCATATAATAAATAATACTGCTAATAATTATAACATTATACAAATGCAAATTGTCATGAATAAACTGAAAAATGCCCCCCGGACATGAAGGCATGGAGGCAGTGTTTTTTGTATTTATGTAGAAAATAATCATTTTTGTAACATTTTAATCATTATTTTCATATGTAAAGATATTTGTGTGTTGCTGTACATCCTGTGTGTATTAAGCAATGTGTAAGTGTTTGGACCTGCATGGGCGCATAACTAACGCTCTGCGCTGGACTTTAGATCAGCTTTTAGTTGGTCAATGGCGCGGTCTATTTCAGTTCCCCAAAATAGCAATGCGCCAACAATGACCCTTAACACAACTCCTTTTCAGACCAGCACACCCATGAGTCCACAACGTGGCGCAAATGGATTTGCTATTTAAACAACGCAGCGCAAAATGTGAAAATGACAGTTGTGCTGGTCTGAAAATAGCAATAAATCGCGCTAAACAGGTCTTGCACCTTATTGAGCCGGGTGTATGATAGGACCCTTAGTGTGGATGAGAATGTTTTTGAAAAAGCTAGCATAGTATTGCAGTTTCAAGCATATGCATATTAGTATCTCATAGCCTTTGTTTAAAATAACATCTGGCAGTTCTTCATTTTGGCCTAAAGCACACTGGAGTCTTTTTTTATTTTATTTGCAGCACTTTCTTAAAAGAATTCTTCATCCGAGTTCATTTTTAGGTGAACCAAAGCCATTTGAAATGAGAGCACCGAGGCAAACAAACTGCACAGGGGTGTGACATTCTTTATAAAACTATTAATCCAATCCAATTAGATACCGCAAACAATTTAATAATTCATCTCTCAAGAGACCGACGCCGCGTGACATCTTGCTTTCTGAGGCAGCGCTCAGCCTAAATTCTGTCCCACACGCTCGACACAGAAGCGCCGTTTCTGCTGATTGCGTTACGTAACGTTCCCTAAAATAAACAAAAAGCAGGTGCAGCTTATGTGCTGGAGGCCAAACTCAGACCCAACGACGTGAATCAAGTCAAACGGCCCAGCGTCTCTGCACGGATGCCATAAATCTCGGCTTAGCTGCATTATTAATCTCCGGAGTCCTTAAATAAGCTGATCTGAGAACAGAATTGTGTATTTTACAGTGTAACATTATGAGATTGGGAAGAGAAAGGCTGATCCGGGACATTCCGTATTGGTGAAATGGTTCCTTGCTGCGTTTTTAGGGTGAATAAATTATTTACAGTACAATCCAAGTAGGGATTTCCTGCATAAACAGACACTCGGCAGAGGTTTGCCTGTGACATACATTAATTCCTAACTACGTTTACTGATGAACCAGAGGTCAATAGATATATTTAAATGCCTGATTCGATACCTAAAGAGAAACAGGTCAATATAATCAACAAATGAACAACCAGTTATAGCACTGTATTTATATTTATTACACATATATATAGTTGAAGGCAAAATGATTAGCCCTCCCATGAAATTTGGATTCTTTTTAAAATATTTCAAAAATGATGTTTAACAGAGCAGCACAGTAGTTCCTATAATGTTTTGTTCTTCTGCAGAAAGTCTTATTTCTTTTAGTTTGGCTGGAATAAAAGTTTCATTTTTAAGGTTAATATTATTAGCTGCCTTTAGAATTTTTTCTTAAATCGACTACAGAAGTAAACACTGTTATTCAATAACTTGCCTAATTATCTTAACTTGCCTAGTAGTTAACATAGTAATTTAGTTAATTGTATTGTATTTTATTTTATTTTCATTCATTCATTTATTTTCTTTTTGGCTTAGTCTCTTTATTAATCTGGGGTCGCCACAGCAGAATGAACCGCCAACTTATCCAGCATATGTTTTACGCAGCGGATGCCCTTCCAGCTGCAACCCATCACTGGGAAACATCCATACACACTCATTCACACACATACACTACGGACAATTTAGCTTACCCAATTCTTTGGACTTGTGGGGGAAACCGGAGGACCCGGAGGAAACCCACGCCAACACGGGGAGAACATGCAAATTCCACACAGAAATGCCAACTGACCCAGCCGGGGCTCGAACCAGCGACCTTCTTGCTGTGAGGCGATTGTGCTACCCACTGCGTCACTGTGCTGCCCCTATTTTATTTTATTTATTTTTTATTTTATTTAATTTAAATTTAATTTTCATTTTGATTTTTGATTTAATTTTATTACATTTTTTATTTTTTACTGTATTTTATATTTTATTTTATTTGAGTTTATTTTATTTTATTTTAATTGTAATTTTTAATTAAATTTTTTTTATTTAATTAATTTTTTTCTTTTAATTTAATTTAATTTAATTTAATTTAAGTTTAGTTTAGGTTAGTTTCTCCATTGCCCGTGTATCTGTGTTTGCATTTAGTGAACAGAGGTCAAGAATGGTGAACTGATGGTGCAGTTCAGTATAAATGTTTAAAAAAAACAGTGAAAGAATAAAGTTAGTGACCCCTTATATTGTATCAAACATCAGACCTTTTTTCTTTAAAGATGTTTTAAATATATATATTTTTTACTGCCAATTTGTCAACTATACCCATTTACATCTATCCTGTACCCTTAGGTCATTGCACTAGTGTTGCTTTATGTTTGTGTCACGCAGACGATGTGAAGGGGTCCATTAGACGTGCGATTCAGAGAAGCCCCACAGTGGATGAGCACTTAGAGTGTGGTCGATCAGGGTCACACACACAAACAGCAGCTCTGATTGATCCCTCTGGTTATTTCTGTTTCCAGAACAGGAGCTGCGACCTCACACCTGGTCGACGGTCCAGCCCGGAGCTTAGCCTGCAGTTGCTAATGCTAAACATGAACAGACGATATCTCTAATGACTCCACTAGGTAACAGCAAATTCCTTATAAACCCTGAGGTACTTTACTCAAAAGATATCTTTGGTGTCTAAAAACAGAGCATTCTACAAATAATAATAATAAATCAGAAGTGCAAAAACATCAACAACAAAAAAAGTTATGCGGCAAGGAATTACAGAGCAAACGGGACTAGATGGTTAGCAATGTCGCCTCACAGCAAGAAGGTTGCTGGTTCGAGTCCCGGCTGCACCAGTTGGCGTTTCTGTGTGGAGTTTGTTTTCCCCATGTTGGCGTGGGTTTCCCCCACAATCCAAACACATGCACTATAGGTGAATTGAATAAACTAAAATTGACCGTAGTGTATGAGTGTGTGTGTATATGTGAGAGTGTATGGGTGTTTCCCAGTACTGGGTTGCAGCTGGAAGGGCATCCGCTGTGTAAAACATATGGTGGAATAATTGGCGGTTCATTCCACCGTGGCGACCCCTGATAAATAAGGGACTAAGCCTAAGGGAAATGAATGAATGAATATAGTCATAAGCTTGATAGATGGTTTGTGTTTCTGGTGTATTATACGAAATGTTAATTTACTGTTGTATATTGCAAAGTGGATGTGCACATTGTAACCCCATGTCCTAACAACATGCTACGTGACGAGATTTGCAGTGATGAGCAATTTGGCTGTTTGCACACAGACGAAATGCAACAGAAATTTTAATACAGCCATTCAGAAGCACAGAATAGTGCGCTTACTGCACTCCAACAAAATGGTAAGGTTTATATTTTAATTAATACATATTAAACCTCTTTAACATTATTAAATGTAGATGCTGAATCACTGATATGTGTTGGCTTGCCCTGAGTCCCAGTTCTAAAGTTCAAAGGGTTTATTTTATTTTCAAGATCTGAGGTGAACTATCTGCTGCTGCTTTCAGTAGTATGGCAATAAATGTCATGTAAAATGGCATTTAAACTCACATTGTTAGCATTTAACACTGAATAAAGCACATGAGGTGTACCTGTCATTGTCATAGTTTTCTGTTGTTCAGCTACAATAAACAGAAGCAGTTTCTAAAATATAAATTTCAGGTGTTGGTTAGGAAAAATCTCCTTTTAATATGGAAAATATTCCTTCTATCGCGTGCCGTTGATTTTATTTAAAACACGACTTAAATCAGCCTTTAGGCTCGATCATCAGACTTGCTCCTTTTGGTCCTCAATCTGGCAACCTGCTCTTGCATTTGTTTTGATCCAGGAATGCAATACCTAATTCAACCACTGGGTGTCAAACTTACATACTGCACCTTTAATAGCACATTTGAATTTATTTACATATTTAAGCCCACCGGAATATATAGTTACCAGAGTTTATTGCTGTCATTTACCTTTTTTTTAAATAAAAAATTTGCTACAAACATTATCCATGTTTTGTAAAAACGATTGAGTTAACTGAATCGATTTGTGTTGGGACAACATGAAGGAATTGTGTGGAACCCAACATAGTAAAAAATGCAGGGTTCCACTCAATTCATCTTGGTTGTCCCAAAACAAACCGATTAAGTTAACTTAGCAAATTTAAGTTGATTGAACACAAACAAATACGTTTATCAAAACCCAAAAAATCTCAAGAATTGTGTTGTTTAATTTTACATAAGTAGTTTGAACAAGCAGCAAAATGAGTGTAGCTGAATATTCTTCATCACTGAAAGCTGCTTTAGATAAAAACTCAACATTTCATGGAAGAGCTTTTATTGTCATTGTATGATGTTGTCTGGTTAGGTCTTGTTGAGACAAGCTTGCCTGTGAACATGTCAACATTAAACCTGCCTGTGACTTTCACTGGAAGGATTTGTCAGTCATATCAGTGCTAAAATAACAGCAGAGCTTTCCAAGCAGAAGGTTATGCATGCCAACAATTTTACTCATTGTGTGAAAAGTATTTGATGTTAATGTTTTAATGGCTGCCAACTCCTACTGACATAACTACTTTTATTTTTTCGTACAATTTCTATACTGTCATAGAAGTTATGGATATTTTGAATTAGCAAACATTATTTGTAAGTTTAGATTGAGTTTCAGTCATATTTTTTACACTTTTATCACACACACACACACACACACACACACACACACACACACACACACACATATACTTTACTTATTACTTGTTTACTTATGCTTCCTCAGTTAATGTAACTACATGGGTTAAAGTAGTTCAGGGGTAATTTATATACACAGTACCAAACACACACACACATAAGTATATTAAGTGACACTTTTTTTATATTAGTATCATCCTTTTACACTTTTTTTGTATCCGTCCAATATAACCAAACATCCGCGATCGATTAAGTAGTGGATTAACTTCTCTCGTTAACCCATCTCGTTTTGTGTGCGAGATCTGTCAACACTCCCACAGACAATCTCACGTGCTCTGCAGACCCAGAGATGCACCTTTTGGGACTTAAAAAATTAGTCCGGCCCGGGTTTCTAAATCTTCTAAAACGTCCGGGAATTCGGCTTTTGCTTTTGCTTTGAAAAGTTGTCGTTATTTGTATGTGTTTTTGCAGTACCTTTATACTTAAGCCTACCTTTGCTTGGCTTTGCAGCTGACAGCGCGTGCACAGTCGTGAGAGAAAATAATTCATTCTTTAATCTAAACGACTCCGAAAAACTTGACTATATACTCAGAGAGGACGAAATGACTGGTCTAAACTGGCTGTAAAATATATGTACACCATAATGGTTAATCAATGCATTTGCCTTATTTAAATAATCTACACACTTTAATCTTGTAATTATTATCATTTTTAGAGATAGTCTGTTTTTATTCCTTTTTCTGTCATTCATTTCTCATTTGCTGCATATTTTATTAATTTGATTATGTCAATATATTACATAGGCTATTTGATATACATATCTAAAATGCTTTGGCATTCATGTTTGCTTTGAACTTGAAAGAGAGAGAAGCAGATTTTACTTGTCAGTGGACGCACATGGCTCCTGAAAAGCATAAAAGTAAGGGAAATAGTAGATGTCTTTTTTACTTTAACCCATTGAAAAGAAACCGTGTATAACAGTGTCATAATAAATAAAATTATTGTTAAAAATATTTGGGTAAACGGTGTGTTTCAATCTGGCTACCACCGCAAGTATATTTTATATATATATATGTATATATATATAGAT